>JAJOOS010002278.1:0-54124 GCA_029582725.1 Solanum chiquidenum
CTTTATTATGATTGTTTGTAGACCAAGAACAAGCGGAAAGAATTCGGAGAGGGAAGAATCAAGTTTCTTAGGGGATTCAACCTTTGTTTGAGGTAGGTGATGGTTGTGATTTCATGTTGTGTGATGTATGTTTGTTCTTGTTTCATTATAATACATGTATGTAAGTGAATGTTGCATTATTGATCACACTAATTGTAAATGAGGATAGATGAATGATAAATGACATGAATCATGACTTGATTGTATGATTATGAGAATGTACTTTGTGATTGTGATTGTGACTTGTTGAATGGATCGGGTGTTACGTTTCGACACAATAACTTGGATCCGTTGTCACGTTCCGGCATAAATATGAGATATGTTGCCACGTTTCGAAATAAACATTGGATCGGATACCACGTACCGGTATGCTAACAATTTGGGTTTGGGTTCCATGAGAGGACCATTGACTTGACATAACTGTATATCTTGAGAATTGTGAAATTGTGTGTTGTTCGTAAATGATATTGATATTATATATGTTCAGTGTATGCGTGCTATTATTATGTTGTAATGGCTTATGTATGTTGCACTTAGTGGGATAGCCGTGTGATCCTACTAGTACACTGTGGTTGTGTATTGATATTGCACTTGCTCTTTCTTTGTTGAGTATAGGACATCTTCCGGCGGCTATTGACAGACCTCGCTTAGAAGATCAGTGACCGTTTTCGAACTCAAAGGTGAGCTAGTTCTTCCGGGCTGCCATGAGTTCTCTCCGTTTAAAGTCCACATTTTCGGACTTAGACTTTCTAGTTAGTTATTCCTATGTTAGTTTGGGGTTGTTCCCCTTCTTGTTTAGACTTATGGATCTTGTTAGAGTTTTGGTACATTGACTTTCAGGTTCTAGGTATTACTTCCACAATGTTAGTTTTGGTTGTTAGATTTTTGTTAGAGTTTATGGGAACTCCTCATTTCTTTCCTTAGCATTTAAACTTGCTTCTGTAACCTTAAATGCTTTAGTATTTGATTAAGTTAGTTAGCTAATTAGTATAAATGGTTCTCCCACCGGAGGATTAGTGTGGGTGCCACTCACGATGATCTGGGTCATGAAACAATAATAACAAAAATTGAGCAGAAAGCTATGAAATGAAAAAGGAAGAATGTTATGCTTTGGAAATGATTTTCTTTCGTATTTATAGTACTCAAAAAAAGTTAGTAACATAACACTGGAAAAAACTAACAGATTTTGAGTAATCTTTATATATATATATATATAGACAAGGTTATGTGGCATCTCTCTATGGCCTCCATTCATATTTGTCTTTTTTCTTCTTTTTTTTTTACTTTTTTTTCTCACTTCTTTCAATTAGTTTTTCTTGCAAAGTCATCTTCTTAACTCATATCTCCTCAATTACATAAATTAAATTCTTAATTAGTATTAATAATATCCATAACTCTCAACCCTTTTATATTCATAACCTCCAATTATTTAATATACAATTTTATAACACTATAAGATCACAGTAAAAAATTATTTCATTTTGGTGTCATTGCATCGGTTGAAGAATTAGTGGGAGATATATTAAAATATTTTTTTGCTTTAAGGTACATCATCCTTTGCAATTATAATTTCATATATTATTTTTAATTAGCAAGCCTAATTTGTCAAAGTATATTATTGCTTCTTCTTTTTTTTTGATAAATTATTTGGTTTATCATCCTTATGATTCTCTTTACTATAACCACAAAAATGGAGATTCATTTTAGGATTAATATTTATTTATTATTTTTCTTGACTTTTCTATAGAAGTAAAATTAGTCAAATGAAAATTAATGGATTTGTTATTCTCTAAAAAAAAATTTGGTGATTAAGAAGTAATCTTTTATGTTTTGTCAAAAATGACCATATTTGCCGGAGGACTTATGATTAAATGCATTTTTCTCCTTATTCTTTATCTTTTGTTTCTTTTGATGAATATTTTTTTAACTTATTTGATCATATTTTGCAGATTATAGGAGGAATATTTATAATCAAAATTGTTAGTTATCCTTGTATTATTCAATTTTACAAGGTAAAATAATTTCATGTGTTTTAATAGAATTACAATCCTTTTTTTTGTTGAAATCATACCTTTAATATTATTTGTTTGTGTTCATGAAGATATCAATCATGAATTCTTTTATAAAAAAATATTTCATTTTCTCTTTGCTCCTCTTTGTAATTCTTGGAGAATTTGATTATGTCATATTGATAACACTGTTCAAAGTTTTTACTTATTTAGGTAAATTTATCTCTCTCCTTTTTTATTGGTAAAGTTAATTTATTGTGTTTGTAGGTCAGAATATCTTTAAAAATAGAAGCAAGAAAGGAGTTAATGGATACGAACATGCTACTTCAGAAAGTATGTACATACTTCTTTAGTCTTATGGAATAACTTTTAATAACTATAATGATAGAATATGAGAATGTACAATTAATTAATTTATAATTTTAAAATACAATTGATTTCATGATTATTTCAAAAAATATAAAAATATGATTAGTAAAAAGTGAAGTAGAATTGATTTAATTATTCAGATTTTTTCTTCGTAAATAATAAGATTTTTGCAAGCGAAATGCTTTAAGATTGAAGTAATGAAGCTTGTATACTTATATCATTTTTTTTAGCTTTTCCAAAATTTTACACACTTTTTAAATATTATAATATTGTATTTGTTAATTAAGTATCTATGTTTTTATCAAAAATAACTTTTTTATACACCCCTTGAAATATTTAATGAAAATTAAAATCGCTCCGACAATAATTTTATAACTCTCTACATTCATTGCTCAATTTAAATGGAAAGGCATCTAAAAATATTATCTCTTTAAATTACTTTTCGATTTAAATTATTCTTTATAATTATAGGCTTATTAGTTTTGAGAAATAAAAATGAGTAAACAGTTTGTTGGTTTTTCTAGGAAAAAAGGGGTGATCTTTAAAAGTTTATATTTATCTATATAATATTTTTTGGCATTACAAAGTGAAGTGTCATCTCCTTAATTTGGCTGCTTCTTTTTTTTTTCTTTCAATTTAACTTATTTTATAAAAATAATTGTATCAATAACTCTAATCCTAATTGTCTTTTCATTTTTTATGATTAATGTTCATTATTTGTGTATTAATGTACAAATATTACTCCTATTATGTTACAAACAAGTCCAAAGTCACATTTTTAATCCTTTTAATTACTATGACTCTTTATTCTTAGGAATTTATTGTATATTGAATGTAGTATTTATTTGAAATGTAAAAGATACTCTTTAATATTTTTGTGTATAAGCTAAGCAAAATGAGAAGACATAGGAATCTCTACGCGCCATTTTTTTAAAAAAAATAATCTTCGTAGCTAATCCTCTCTTTTGTTCCTTTTTATGTTTATTTTTAAATTTATTTTCTTTCTTACCTTCTTTTGTTTTCCAATAATAATATTTTTATTTATTTATTTCTCAGAGATCTTGATATGACAATTCCTTAGGTTGATGAACAAATAAAAATTCGAAAATAAATAGTGATGAAGTTAACAAAGAGGAGGAAGAAGCCGGAATTAAAAAAAAAATTATAAAAAAATTAAGTAACTGAAATTAGAGAGTATAGATGACTTGGAATAACAATTGTCACAAAATATAAACATATTTAATTGATCTTTTCTCGCGTTCGTATAACCCTCTTTCAAATTTTATTTTATTTAGAAAGAAGAAATAATGTAAATTTTATGAAGTATATAACTATTGAGAAATTATACAAAAAAAAAAAAATGATTAAAAAAAGGACTTCAAGAAGAAAAAGAAAATAGCGATTATATCTCTAGTTTACACTGTTGAAAAATCATACTAAAAATCTAATTAAAAAAAGGTTACAAACAAGCCAAAAAAAAGGATCACATTTCAAATTTACATAAATATAGAGAAATTATATTTTTTTAAAATATAATTAAGAAAAAGGGTCTTATAAAAAAAAAAAAAAACAATCACATGTCGAGTTTACATTTCAATAATCTTAACATTATCATCTCTTTTTTTTCCACTAAATTTATTTTTAATATTTAACTTTTGCAAGTTCACATATATTGATATCATATATAACTTTCATATTTAACCAAAAAAAAATTCGTAGCTTCTCATTTATGAAATTGTGTGATTGATAAAATATAGTTTCCTTTTATTTAAGTAACCAATGGTATTATGTAATTTTATTGTAATTTATTTATAACGACCAGGTACACTAGTTTCAAATAAATGAGCATTAAGTGCATAATTATGTCTAATTGAATTATTATTGTAAATAGACTTAAATCAAAAATGAAGGGACTGCAACGTGGGCTGCAAGTTGTAATTGGGTTGTTACTGCATTTGTTTGCCATGATTAATTGAGCTTTATGAGATTTTTAATTATCCTTTAAGCAGTTAGCTGAAATGAACCAAAAAATGCAATAATTCAATTTTGGCCACTTTAATGACCCATTATAATGTAATAAACACAAATAATAATGAAAGAAATAATCACTTTTTTTTAAGGTTTGAAGAAAAAAAATAAGAAAAAATCTCAAAATCATGAGAAAAAAGATAAATAATAATAGAGGCCAATGAGGCATGCCACATTAGCGTGTTAATATATATATATATATATATATATATATTTGCCTTAGACAAAATAATGTGACACTATTAGTAGATTTCTTTCTAATCTTGAAAAGGAACATTGGGATGTCATGGATATTAAGATATTTGAGATAGAATTTTGATTTGATAGTGGTAAGAAACCTGAATGAACTTGTTTGTGTTTGTCCAAAAAATCGTTATTTTGCAATAACAATTAAATTTGTAAAAATAAAGTTAAACGCAGGTGAATTATGATCGATCAAATTTTGTTTTGTTTATGTGAACTACAAGAATAAGAAATAAGTGTAAGAATATGAACCTTCACCTTTTTTCTTCAATTTTTGGGTATCTAATGAAATATATTTGAAAAATAGAAGAGTTATTGAATTATGTCACATATAAAGTAACAAACATCTCTTTGCATTTAATACTTTGAATGTACACCATCCTTTCTATTTCTCTTATTGAATATAGTGGAGCTTCTTGTATCTCTATGATCCTGTGCTTTTTTTCTTCGATTATTAGAATTTCTTATGTTAAAATTTGACGTGATCTTTGTTCATTCTGTTTTTGAGGTTGCCTCTTTTCAACATAACATATCTAGCTAGTGTTATTTATCTAACATAATATATTTCTACCTAATCAATCTAGATAATAAGATAATAGAAAAAAATATTTAAATAATGTATCAAATGATGACATAACAAAGTATATCATACATTCAAAAAGTTACAAGTATACTTGAAAAAATTGTCTTCCTCATTCCGTCGACTATCTTTAACATTAATATATATTAAAACTTCTCTTTATTTTTCCATAAATGAATGCCCAACCATCCAACACCGGCCAAATACACACATGTTACACCTCTTGAATTTATGCACGCTTATTTTATACTAAAGTTTTTCATATTATTGTAAATGTCCAAGGTGGAATCTAACATGGTTTCAATTTTTTCTCTCATATTAATTTTGAATTTTCTTGAAGTGGAAAATAAAAATAAAAATAAATCTCATCGTTTATTTTTATCTTCTTTTTTTTAGAATTTCGAATCATATTAAAAAAGAAAAATTTACTATCATATCATTATGGTATTCAGTCTTTTACCACCTCAATTCAACCAATTTGCAAAAAAGTGTATTTTTGCTCTTTCAAGACTTGGGATTAGCAAAAACAAAATATGAGATTACGAAAACAAATATGAATGAACCATGAAAACATCTTTAAGTAATTTGAATAAATTGTTTAATAAGGTGTTATATTTCACTCGATGTCAAGTTTATCTTCTAATCTAAGGACTCTCATCGGATGACATTCTTGCTAAATACAAATTCCAATATAATAAAAAACTAAAGATTTACAAATGTAATAGGTGTATTATCTATTAACTATTATTCAAAAATAGTCAAGATATTTACTCTTATCATGTCACTTTAACCTTATAACCTATTTGAATAAATTGTTTAATAAAGTGTTATATTTCACTCGATGTCAAGTTTATCTTCTAATCTAAGCACTCTTATCGAATGACATTCTTGCTAAATACAAATTTCAATATAATAGAAAACTAAAGATTTACAAATGCAATAGGTGTATTATCTATTAACTAATATTCAAAAATAGTCAAGATTTTTACTCTTATCATGTCACTTTAACCTTGTAATTAACCTATTTTATTTTTAAGATTACAAAAATATCATATTTTATAAAAGTCAGTTATATATGTGTATATCAACTTTTATATATAGTAGGGAAAAACGTCTGATATACCTTTCATTATAAAAATAGCTCACATATATTCTTTACGATTATAAAAATGGCTCACATATATCCTTACCATTATAAAAGTGATAAAATAAAATTTTAAATTCATTATTTGATCTTTTTTCACCCAAATTATTTTTTGACTTCTTTGATTATTATTATTTAAGTTTCTTATTCTTATTTCATTTTTCTTTCATTCTTTAGGATAAAAATAAGAGAAATAAAAAGAAAGAACTGTGAATGAAAAAAGAGAAAAAAAAAAATTAAAACTCATTAGAGGGAAAGACTATATGTGAGTTCTTTGTGTAACAATAAGGGTATTAATATATCAATCACTTTCCTAACGAGAAATATATCAATATCAACCCTAAATGGCTATATCAATATCAACCCTAAATGACAAAGTTAAGGGGTATATCAAGTCATTCTCCCTATAATTTATCCCTTTTTTATTTAAGTCTTCATGTTAGCCGAGAATTTAATAGAGTAGTCCTTCCATGTTACGTACAGTCACAGGGGTGAAGAGTGTCGAGCGACACCGTTTGCCGGAAAATTATATTGTATATAAAGGTCAAATTTTGGTTTAAAAAGTATATATATATATATATATATATATATAAGTATTGACATTTTTTGAAGCAAGGAAAATATTTAGTCTAGTGGTTAAAAGGTTTCAAAAGTTTCTTAAGGTCGTGTGATCAAGCCCGCCACTGCTTACAGATACTAGGGAAAGAACCAAAATAGGTTTTAAGTTTAAGAAATAATACCATGTTGGAATACTAGAAGAGCAATACCAATAAGCACCAAAATAGACTTTAATTTTTTTTAGGCATGAAGACTTCACTAATTAAATAAATATAAATAATTGGCTTTGAAACTAGTAAATTAAATAAGAAGTTGTAGAATCTCGAACTCAAATTAATAAAGTTCAAACCCTGAATCCACCCTGCCTTGTCTTGCTTTGATGAAGGTATGATTTGGGTGATGGACACAATAAATCAAGAAAAGAAAAAACTCCATTATGTGATAAAACAGGACTAATTGTAGCCAAAGAGCAGAAGAGCTAACTCTATCAATCAGTAGGTTACAGAGTGATGATCCCCACATTTTACATGAAAACAATCTGTTGATTCTACATGTCAATGCAATCTAGACAACAAAATTGATTACAAACAGGATAACTTTACAATGACAACCAAATATAAGTTTATTTTCTTAGAGTCACCTTCCGCGTGGCGACTTATGATAGGCCTGTAATGGAGAGGCAGAGGGTGTCACGCTGAGTGATGAACGATGTTTAAATGGAGAAGCTGGAACTGAGCTAGAAGTGGTTCGATGCTCAATCCGAGATACTTTGTTAACGCCTTTCGGTGCTTGAAGCTGTTCAAGAGCAGCCAAAACTTCAGACATCCGTGGCCTTAGCTTAGGCTCGTTGCTTAGACACTGCCAAGCAAGGTTAGCAGCTGTATATGCTCCTTTCTGAGGATACTGTCCCTCTAGTTTAGTGTCCATGATTCGGAACAACCTCCTCTTGTCCCCTAGATATGGCTTTGCCCAATCCACAAGATTCTGCTCTACGCCAACCTTCATTTTATCGAGAGCACGACGCCCTGATAAAAGTTCAAGCAATACAACCCCGAAGCTGTATACGTCACTTTTTGATGTCAATCGACCTGGTGGACAGCAAGTACAAAATAACAACCAATAATTTATCAGACTTCTTAAAGAACATAATCATCCGACTTAATCTTGCGAATTGACTACAAAAAGTTATGCCCCTCTCTTGTGACAAGAAATCAATCTTTTTCTTCTCTGTGAAAATCGAGTAGTTTCTATAACAAGGTTAGCGACTAGTAAAATTGGGTACTGACTGACATTCTTAGTACTTCCACACGAAAATATGTCCAAGAAGATTAAATCTTCTGGATGTTCAAGTTGATTATGGCACAACAAAGTTAGGATAACATATTTCCGGTAATTCATGAGACACCCAAGACACAACTGTCCCTGTAGCAAGATTTTCTATGCCAAAAAGCAAAATATTTACCTGTAGCAACATATTCTGGAGCAGCATAGCCCTGTGTACCAATGACTTGAGTGGACACATGAGTGCGATCACCAGTTGGACCAGCCTTGGCTAAACCAAAATCAGACAACTTTGCATTAAATTCCTGCAGTCACAGACCAGGAAAAGATATTAAGCTTTCACTAGCTTTAAAAGAACATGGCACTATTATATTTTAAAGAAAAGCAACTGAATTTGTGAGCACGTCAAAGCTTAATACCTACCCCGTCTAAGAGAATATTAGAAGCCTTGAAATCCCGATATATAACTTGTTCTTTAGCATCATGTAGGAAAGCAAGACCTCTAGCAGCACCAATAGACACCTTAATTCTTGTCAACCAAGTAAGAGGTTGAGGCCCTCCTGTTAAACAAGATTCCAAGAATTACCACCAATTTATAAATCCACATACACAGTCAAACCTCGTTATAACAACATTTCACTATAAAGACTCATTTTCTCCAAAATTGGTTATCCATACTATGGTTTACTTCATATTATTTACTTCTCTATAAGAACATTCTACCTATAAAAACATTGACATTCATTATAGAAGTACACTCTTTGTAAAATTATCCATCTATAACCGTCATACTCAAATATTGTGTAATAATAGTTTGTAAGAAATATATTAGGGATATAAAAACAAAATACTTATATTAATCATCATCAAATGTCATAAACATAGTAAATTTTCAACTATGAACTCTTTCTATTTTTTTATTAATTTGGTTAACAAATACAATTCTTCTTCTTGGTACATAAAATCATTAAACTATTTTTTTGCATACTTCTGTTTATAACAACTAAATGAAATCTAAACGTCAAATGTCAGTATACATGCATATATAACAACACCTCAGTATAGTAAGTAGCAACCATGATTTTTTTAGACAAAAGTTGCCACTTTAACGGGGTTTGACTGTAATACAAGTCTTCACTTGGATGTTCGATAATTATCCATTTCATGAAAGAACTGTAACTCACACCATATGGACTAAATCAACAATCATCAGAGAGTTAACAAACTTCCGTCAACACTGTTAGACTACTTATATCGCGGAGAAGGCCAATAGAAAGATTCACAGGAATAATAATGAAGCCAGTTCAGCATAATCAAAGTAAGAATTGAGACAAGTGCCCTGTAATGTCACAACTCTAAAGTCTCGGAATATCAAATCAGATATTTGGCATTTAAACCACAGAATGGCTCATACATCCTACGTACATTTCTTTAGATTCCTTTTAGTTTTTCGGTCTCTAACTTTTTCCTTTCATGTGATTACTAGCAATTAGCAAACAGCTTCTAAGACCCTAAAACATGATGCAGTAGAAAATCTCAGCTATCCAGAAAGACCAAAACTTAATCTTGTGAGTGAAAAAGATACATCTCCACCTATACTAATTCAAGAACTTCGTATAACAAATTTTTGAGTTATGACATGAAACAATCCTGAGCTTTCGAAGAAAAAAACAAGAAAGCCGGTAGCAAAGAATCAATTTGGTGAATAGGGACATGCAGCAATAAGGTAGTAAAGAGATGTAAATAGATTTGAAAGCCTTAGGTAGTGGGCTGACGTACTTCGAAATAAATGATTCTCCAAGCTTCCTTTAGGCATGAACTCATACACCAATAGTCGGTCATCTCCCTCTATACAATACCCAATGAGTTTAACCAGGTTTGGATGACGAAGTTGGCCAAGGTAATTAACTTCAGTCTGCAAAGCATTTGTCATCAATTACAAGGCCAACAAAATCAATAAGTTAAATAAGTTCTAAATCTGCATACGGAACATACCACCCACTCCTTGTGACCCTGAAAACCCTCTGGCTTTAATTTCTTGACCGCAATGACCATTCCAGAACCGGGCTTTGCAGCAGTAAGAGTATGTTCATCAATCCATCCTTTGAAAACATACCCAAATCCTCCTTCGCCAAGAAGACTGTCAGGTCTAAAGTTCCTTGTTGCACTTTTCAATTCATTAAATGAGAAGGACTTAACATTGGGAGAAAACAAAATCTCGCCTTCAGATCTTGGAGTAGAAAGGGTATCAGCACTGCTTTTCCGACTATAAGACGGAATACTTAGACTTGATAGAACAGAAGAATGACTGGTTCTGCTGGGAATCCTAGAGGCTCCAGAAGCTGCAAGACAGAATAGTAGAAAATGGCATTGGTCAGTCACATTTGCTAACAATCTAATCATAACTTAACCTAAAAACCTCAAATTTGTAACCCAAAGAAAGTATACTCAAATAACTATTTAGTTTGGACAAAAAATGTGCACGCCAGACGTTACGCACTACAACAACAACAACAAACCCAGTGTAATCCCTCAGATAGGTGGGGTCTGGGGAGGGTGGTGTGTACGCAACCTTTACCCTACCTTGGGAAGGTACAGAGGTTGTTCCCAATAGCCTCTCGACTCAAGTAAAACATATTAAACTCAAGTATGGAAAGAAAGAAATCATGCTAAAGATAAAGGAGGAGCATAGTAGTAAAATGACAAACAAGATATAACTGAAGCAAAGGAAACAGCAGATAACTAAATCGAAGAATAAGATAGTGGTAGGGAAAACTAGACAACGCTCAAATACCTACTAACCTAGTACCTTAATCCTTGCCCTCCATACCCTCCTATCTAGAGTCATGCCCTCGATCAGGGGCAGAGCCAGCCTTCTGTTAGGACCCCCTTCGCCAGAAAATATTACTATTTATACATGGTTAAATTATTTTTTATGTATATATAGTAGATGTTGAACCCCCTTATTAAAAATCTCAACACTGCTACTGCCCTCGGTAAGCTACATGTATGTCATATCTTGTCTAATCACCTCTCCACAATACTTCGTCAGCCTACCTCTACCTCTACCTTTTCTCGTACCCACTATGGCCAGTAGTTATGCCCTAATCAACTAAAGTTAGTATATTTGATTTACCAACAAACATCGCATTTATATAGTAGTACAATGTCATATGTGCAACAAGAATTGGCAACAAGAAGAAAGATTCCATTTAACTGTTTGTTAATAAGTGATATTCATATAACTAACAGATTGAGAAAACGATTTGCTTGGCCACTGTTATGCATTCATCAACGGAGATACTATGATGACATAAAACATATCTTCACATGTAACATGCGCAAAATGCTCATCAAAGAAACACTCATTCCATATGAGAGAAAAATGAATCACCCATAACCTTCAGACAAGAATCATCCTATTCCACGAACATTAAGATATGCAGCATTAGCTCCAAGTTAAGGGTTTTCAATTGGCATTGATCAGCTTAAGCGACAAATGTATATTTTCGCTTTCCTATAAGCTTTCATCTTTGACAATAGCCATCCATCTCCTTGTAAATTCAGTCAATTCTATAAGCTTTATTCTAAAAACTTCAGTTCAACATGTCATTTATCAATCTCAACTGAGACTTTCTTATAACAGCAAAAACAGCACTAAAATCTTCCTCTCAAATTTTATGGTAGTACATGCAGAGGTGGAGCCAAGATTTTTAGTTTATCATTTTGAACCACAATTAGTCCTTTGCTGCTTACTGGGCTTTGAATAGATTATCTATACATATTGAATGAATTATGTAATACACATACAGGATTTGAGCTAAAGCTATTGGGTTTAGCCGAACCATCGCTTTAAGGCTTGCTGCCCCGTCTTTAAGCAATCATTTAACAAACAATGTCAGTCATCTACAAGTCCCCAAACAAACAGAGTGAAAAAAAACTCAAAATATCTAACAAGATACCTCAGTCTCCTCTGAACACAAACAATGGTAATATATCAAATTCAAACAAATATTCACAATGAACAATAAGAAACAACGGGCATCCCATACTTAGAGCCCGTTTGGATTGGCTGAAAAAAAGTACTCCCTCCATTTCTTTTTATATATCATCCTTACTATAAATAGTTGGTCCATAAACCTTATCATTTCATAAAATCAATGCATAAATTACAATATTTTTCCTATTATAGCCTTGATAGTTAATTAGTCTTGAAAATAGATATTTGACCAACCGAAGAAAACTAATAAGCAATTAATGTTCATTGTAATCAATTCATACATTGATTAATTACTCTCACCATTGCTTTTCTATAAAATCTGATTTTGAAAAAAAATCTCAACAAACATATTAAAATAAAAGATGGATTTATTTATCATTTATTGAAAAATTAACTTAAAAAAAACATTAAATAAGGATAGAATTGTACACTTAGTTTCTTAATGCAAGTGAAATCTAAAAAGGTGACATATAAAAAGGAACTGAGGGAGTAGCTTTTAAGTCAAAAAAAATAAGTCAAACTTAAATAACTTTTAAGTCAAAATAAAAAGTAAGGAGAGTCTACTTTTGGTTTTTAACTTATTTTTTATTTTATTTTTTGAAATAGGTAACTTTGTATTCACACAAAAGAACTCATCAAGAAAATTGATGAGGAGGGATTTACAAACCCCCAGGGGGTGCCATCATTCTCAAATCCAAAAACACATTTTCTAAATTTACAGTTGGCCTATAAACTCCACTAAATTATCTACTTCCCCCACTAAATCTTGTTTACACCAAAAATACAAAAGACTAAGACATCTCGTCTATATCATCTGGGAACTGCTTCAAAGCACCTCTCATTTCTTTCTTTCCATAGTGTCCACCAAATGCAAGCAGGGACATTTTTCCACCAATCTTCCTTTGATCCTCTCTTATTTTAAGTTATTGTTATCTTTACCAAACACTCTCAAAAGCTAAAAATGACTTAAAAGTAGGTTTAACCAACTTTTAAACCAATCCAAACAACTCTTAATCATCTTCTCAAATCAGTTAAGTTAAAGATTTGTGCTTTATACACCAAAACATTGAGTTCTCACTGATTAAACCAAAATCATAATAAAGAGTTGTAATTAAATAAGTAATGAATAACTTCAAGCTCTTTTTCCTTCTTTTTTTTTGACTAACTGAGGGATTATGATAGTTGTTGCTGCTGTTAATAAACGAATTAGAAACCACTCAAGATTTATCACAGCCAACAACAACATCAAAAACAATCCAAAACAAGTCAGGGTAAGATATATGAATCTCCACTTCTAATTGGAAACCATACAAGATTATCACAAACAACAATAACAGCAATAACAGTCCCAAACAAGTGAAGGTCGGATATATGAATCTCTACTTCTAATTAGAAACCATTCAAGATTATCAAAAACAATAACAACATCAACAACACTCCCAAACAAGTCAGGGGCTTGGATAGATGAATCTCTACTTCTAATTAGAAACCATACAAGATTATCAAAAACAATAACAACATCAACAACACTCCCAAACAAGTCAAGGTCGGATATATGAATCTTACTTCTAATAACAAACCATCAAAGATTATCACAAACAACAACAGCAATAACAGTCCCAAACAAGTCAGGGGGTCGGATATATGAATCTCCACTTCTAATGACAAACAAATCAAGATTATCACAAACAACAACAACAAAAATCCCAAAAAAAGTCAGGCTCGGATATATGAATCCCCACTTCTTCATTTAAGCTCATTTCATATCATCATCCAACTAAATAAAATAAAACTCAAAAAAAAAAAAAAGTTCTTATAAATAGGGCCAAAAAAAACGACACCCATTTCAAGAAATCTAGTAGCTCAGTTAGTTAACTATCTAAACTTTCAATCTTGAGTGGTTTCGCCTCTAATCTCCAACCTCCCCACCCCACCCAAAAAAAAGATATTTAATTTTATTCATACCCATAAAGGTAGTTTATCAAGTTCTTGAAAACAAAAAATAACAAAACAAGAACAAAAAGGGAAAGTACCAGAAATATTGTGAGAGCTGAGACTGGCATCAACTCTAGCTGATGAACCTAAACAATTACCCATCTGTAAAACAAAACAACAAAATTAACAGCAAAAAGCACTGGACAAGTGTTTACAAGAATAATTTTTTTGTTAAATTTCTCAAATTTCAAGAAAGATAAACATAGGTATATATGATTTTTTTTCAATTGAGAAAAAAAAAAAAAAAAAGGTAATATACTTGAAAAAAAGCTAGACAAAAATTTGTCTTTTTTTGGTATGACAATGTGAGAACAAGAGAAATTGTGGACTACTTTCTCTTTTTTACTTATTTTATATTATTATTATTCTGTTAGGTAAAGATAATGTTCTAGATAATTTTGTACCTACTAGACTAACATCGCGTACATTTTGTGTTCTATTCCTATTCATTCCGTTTACTTTTACTCGTCTGAAATAAATTTTATACCACACATTTTAAAAATAATAAATAAATATAAATATTATAATGATACTTGTATTAATTAGTGTATTATTTTTAATGAATTTAATAATTTAAAATGAGTAACTAATATTAAAAATAAAAAATAATTTTTTTTAATATAATGAATAAATAAAAGTAAACAGAAAAAATAGTACAAATGTTGAATAATTATGTTTAGTGTCCAAAAAGCTTTTTATTAAAAACTAATAAGGAAAAAAAGATACTCCCTAAATTTGCGTGGCAATGCATGCATATTAAGAAAAAAAATTTAAGCCATAAATTGAACATTGTTTTCCACTTTTACCTTTTTAGTTATTGTTAAACAATTCAAAGTAAAATTATAAATATGAACAATTAACTTTAAGCTTATCACCTAGCAAAAATGAAAAAAGATCCAAACATTATTTTAAACATTAAATAATTTACTTATTTTAAACTATAAAAAGAATATCTCAAAAGTTCAATTAAAATGAAAGAGAAAGTAATAAATATAGGATAATGCTAAATGGCCAGAAAACTTGCCCAAAATTTGGCAGAAATTTAAAAAGTCTATAATATCCTATTTATTTTAAAATAAACTGATCTTTTTTTAATTTTTTAATTAAAAAGTATTAAAGGTAAAAAAGAAAAAATGTTCAAAAAGATAAATAACATAGTGTGAAATATTTTATTTTATCATTCTGACAAAATTTTCTGGCCAAAAGGATTTTTCCATAAATATATAAGAAAACATAGAAGTACTTGCATTTTAAAAATGTGACTCAATAGTTAATAAGCAATAAAAAAATGAAATTAGATTTAATGAAGACAAAATATTAGATAATTCTTTTTCTGTATTTAATTATTGATCAAAATTGTTAGATATTTATACCGATAAAAATAATAGGTACTTTTAATAATATAATCAATATATGTACAAGCTAATACAATTACTATCTTCATAAATAAAATTAGGGCTTAAAATGATTTGGATATTTTGAAAACTAATTGCCGATTTATAACTTGTTAGGCCAATTTTTTTTTAAAGTCAAAAGTGTTTATATTTTAAACGCGCACAAAATAAATTTTGTTTCACTCTAAAAGTCAACTTATTTACAAACAAGGAAATTAAATGAAAAAAATCATTGTCTTAATTTTGAAATTAAATTTTACTTTTTTTTGTCCAGAAAGTGACAAACTGGTGTCCATTTTGATAACGTGTGGGTCACTATAATTACCAAATTGGTCCCTACCCTTTGAATTTATCAAACCAAAATTAACCTTCTTATTTTTTTCTTTGTTTTGCTATATTTGTGATTATTCTTCCAAAATTATTGTTTAATCTATTGTCAAACGTGCCTTATTATAATAACAAAAGTCTATTTACCTAAATATATTACCTTCCAAAACGTGTCCAATTATTGAAGGTTCTTGCCGCAATGAGTTGTACATAACTTTGGCCTATTTATTACGGATTGCCATAAATATCAAAAATTACAAAATCAGACTAATTCAAATCAATTTGGTTTTGAGTTTCAATTTTTTAATTTTTTTTATTCGATTTTGGTTCTATTCTTCTAAAACTTTGATTGGTGAGGATTCCGATCTTCACTGAAATTTAATAGCATAAGTTCAAAATTCAATACTAAAATGAGGGGGAAAATCAACCTAGAAAACTGAGGGTAGACATGTTAATTTACAAAAATTATGCAACCATCAACCCATCAATAAGAACGAGAAGAAGGTAGACATGTTAATTTTCAAAAATTATGCAACACACGAAACTTGTGAACGTTATACCTGCATTAAATTTTACAACTTCAATAAAGGATTTACCTACTCATGATGAAAGAAAAATAATTGAAATAATTCGTAAAGCTTACTTGAATAAATGATTAAAAGAATAATGATGTTCTTCATTCTTCACAAAAATAAGAAACCAAAGAGAGAAATATTGGAACTAGAAACTCCAACAATACAAACCCTAAAATACGTGACTCTCCTACAAAATTAACCTTTTTATTTTTTTCTTTGTTTTGCTATATTTGTGATTATTCTTCCAAAATTATTGTTTAATCTATTGTCAAACGTGCCTTATAATAACAAAAGTTTATTTACCTAAATATATTACCTTCCAAAACGTGTCCAATTATTGAAGGTTCTTGCCGCAATGGGTTGCACATAACTTTGGCCTATTTGTTACGGGTTGACATAAATATCAAAAACTTATAAAATCAGACCAAATCAAATTAATTTGGTTTTGAGTTTCAATTTTTTGATTTTTATTCGATTTTGGTTCTACTCTTCTAAAACTTTGGTTGGTGAGGATTCCGATCTTCACTGAAATTTAATAGCATAAGTTTAAAATTCAGTAGTAAAATGAGGGGGAAAATCAACCTAGAAAATTGAGGGTAGACATGTTAATTTACAAAAATTATGCAACCATCAACTCATCAATAAGAACGAGAAGAAGGTAGACGTGTTAATTTTCAAAAATTATGCAACACACGAAACTTGTGAACGTTATACCTGCATTAAATTTTACAACCTCAATAAAGGATTTATCTACTCATGATGAAAGAAAAATAATTGAAATAATTCGTAAAGCTTACTTGAATAAATGATTAAAAGAATAATGATGTTCTTCATTCTTCACAAAAATAAGAAACTAAAGAGAGAAATATTGGAACTAGAAACTCCAACAATACAAACTCTAAAATACGTGACTCTCCTACAAAATTAACCTTTTTTTTTTCTTTTTTTTGTTTTGCTATATTTGTGATTATTCTTCCAAAATTATTGTTTAATCTATTGTCAAACGTGCCTTATAATAACAAAAGTTTATTTACCTAAATATATTACCTTCCAAAACGTGTCCAATTATTGAAGGTTCTTGCCGCAATGAGTTGCACATAACTTTGGCCTATTTGTTACGGGTTGACATAAATATCAAAAACTTATAAAATCAGACCAAATCAAATTAATTTGGTTTTGAGTTTAAATTTTTTGATTTTTTTATTCGATTTTGGTTCTACTCTTCTAAAATTTTGGTTGGTGAGAATTCCGATCTTCACTGAAATTTAATAGCATAAGTTCAAAATTCAGTAGTAAAATGAGGGGGGAAATCAACTTAGAAAACTGAGGGTAGACATGTTAATTTTCAAAAATTATGCAACACACGAAACTTGTGAACGTTATACCTGTATTAAATTTTACAACCTCAATAAAGGATTTATCTACTCATGATGAAAGAAAAATAATTGAAATAATTCGTAAAACTTACTTGAATAAATGATTAAAAGAATAATGATGTTCTTTCATTCTTCACAAAAATAAGAAACTAAAGAGAGAAATATTGGAACTAGAAACTCCAACAATACAAACCCTAAAATACGTGACACTCCTACAAAATAAACCTATATAAATACTCTATAAAATATCAAACTGCTCTGTCGATATGGTCTATAATTCCAAATTTTCATTAAACTTTAGAGTTTAGTTCTTTACTTCTATTCACTATTTCCTCCATCCACTTTTAGTTGTTATGATTTTTTTAGAGTCAAACGATAAGAACTTTGACTAATATTTTACGATGTATTTTTTCATCATATTGATATGTAAAAAACATTACAATTTATAGTACTTTTCGTATAGTTTTTTAATATCTAAATTTTTTGTTTAAAATATCGAATTAATGTTATCTAATTTAATTGAAAATTAGTCAAACTAACTTTCGAAAAATGCAATACAATAAAAATAGACGGAGGGAGTAATTCTTATTCTAAATGACTAAAATAAACCCTAGCCTGCCCTTACAATTTACTCAATGAAACTAGTATTATACTTCATCGGGTGGTTATAGTTTCACCTCAATCAAGAATATAAAGTATTTAGTCCATAATATAATATAATTAAAATGTGTAAATGATTTTTCCTAACAATTAGAGTGTACAAATTATGTATTTTACCGTACATAAATTTTTAAGTATAAATATAAGATTTAAGTTAAAGTTATTATATTCAAGTCAAATTCGTAACTCAAATGGTGATTTCACCCATGAGCCATGTATATAGGTAAAATATTATTTTTTATGTTTTATATATTTCTTTCATCTAAATTTATGTAGTGTATAATTTTTCTAACAAATTTTTTGAATCTTATAATTTAAAATAAATATAAATATTTGTGTGGCAACAAATCGTCTCAATAAAAATCTGATGTTATAAAAAATGACATTCTTTTTAAGATAAAGTAAACTAAAAAATACAATACATAGCTGAGATTGTAAATATATTAAATTTTGATTATCGATCTTTGGTGAAATTTCTAATTTCATGAGAATAGTTTGAAACTGCATTGTTTATCTTCAACTTGAAATAATAATTAAGGAGTTGCTAAGATTATATTTAATATTAATATTTGAAATTTAAGCAATTGTCCCCAAATAAGTACTATGAATTGTGTCATACTTTATAATTTATAGATATCTACTGATTTGGAATCTCAATTTAGATTACCTACCTTAATACATACTTACTATTATATTCTTTTTATAATGACTATGGTCTTGACCTTTTTATGCATTTTTAAAGTTGAAGTCTTCTGCCAACATGTCAGTAAACAAAAATTGCGAAGAGGTGACAACTCAAATACTATCTAATACGTGTAAGATATATTGATGCATAAGAATAAAATATTAAAAAATATAGGTCTAATCCATTGATAGCCCCTAAAGTTGACATCAATTTTCACTTAAATATCTTAATTAGACTTTGTTCATTTTAAATATCTCACGTAAATTTTTATTATGTCATTTTGACACTTTTTGCAGACACGTCATAGAGAGTGTAATCCACTCGTTTATTGCGCGTGAAAAGTTTTTAAATCAATTTTTAATATTTTCTTCTTCTTCTTTCCCATTTTTAGCCTCCATTTTTCAAGCTCAACTCCATTCATGGCGAATGTTTTAAAATTTTAAGAAAAGACCTATTTCAAGATTTAAATATTAAAATAATCATGAAATTCTTTTTTAGAGGAATTTACTATTGTAATATGGAAGTGAATTTAATTTTTCATCTTCCTTCAGTGACCTTCAAACTTTGCTTTCACTGTAAGTGCTTTCTTATTTTTTTCCAGTTAATTTTAATTGTTTCTATTCAATTTTACTGTTTTGTTATTGATTAAGAAGAATGTGAATCCATGACTTAGCTTTATTCTTTTATAATAAAAGGGTTGGTGTATGATTGAGAAATGGAAGGAGGGGGAAGGGGGAAGGGGAGGGGGGCAAAATAGTTATTTTGGAGAAGATAATGAGAAGGTTGCAAAATATTTTTTGTTAATTGGTTAAATATTTTTTTTTAATTATGTGGGCAAGAATGCCACATGTCATCGTTTCATTGGCGATATTTTGTTTTTCTCAAAATTCATTATTTAAAAATGATTTTAGGCACAAATGACAAATGTCGTCATTTAATTGGACACTTTACACGTCATTCGCGAGTGCATTACACACACTACATATTTTTGTTGGTTGTAAAGAAAGTGTCAAAATGACACAACAAAACTTTACATGAAGTGTCTAAAATGAACAAAGTCTAGTTAGAGTGTCTAAGTGAAAGTTAGTACCAACTTTAAGGGGCCACTGATGGATTAGGCCATAAATAATAACCATCATTAATATTTCAAGCATGAATATTTAAAAGAAAAAATTCTATTTAAATGTTTTTTTTACAAAAGACAAGAAATTGTATTCAAATGATTTTGAATCAGTTATGGTCATAACTTCACGAGGAAAAACTATTTGTATTTGTCTTTTTTATATTCATTATCATTTTTTTTATTAAATTGGTTAACAAATACATTTCTTCTTCTTGATATTCAGATGTGCATTCAGATCAAACAACTTAATCTTAGTGAAAACAAATTGGGTCTCAACATACTGAGGAGTCGTTTGGTTGGGAACTAGTTATCCCAGGATAAACTATCCTGGGGTTAGTTATCCTGGGATAACTTATCCCATCACTATGCTATAAATGGTGGGATAAGTTATCTCAAACATGTCAACCAAACAAGACATCTAAATTTTATTCCATGACTATTTTTTTTATCTCAGGACTATTTATGCGTATCCCTCACACCAAACGAGCCCTGAAGGTAATTGAGATAAAGAGATAAATACTCTTTTATTCTTGACCAAAGTTCTTGAGTTCAAATCTAGAATTTGAATCACCTTCAATACAAAGCCGTTTACTTCCTCGGAGTGAAATTTTCGGCTAAATCCAATAAATCAAATTCCAAAACGGATACCAAACATGATGGGATAAAAAGGAGACAACAATAGACTTATTCTTTGGAACTGTTTTTTGGACCACCTAAATCTTGAAATTAGGTTCATTTAAAAGGTCATTGTCTAATAGAGAAAATTAAATACATACACGGTTTTCCTTCATTATTTTCCTATTTTTGTCTACCAAACTCTGCTAGTTTTCCAATGATTTGATTAAATACATCATGTTGAAAAAAAGTGATACATTAAACTTATAAAAACGAAGAGTAAAAGCTAAGTTATATCTTCTTTGAAGGGATCAAATTATATCATCTATTCCAAATCTATCTTTGGGTTTATATTATGATAGGAAAATATTCAAATCTGCCCCTCAAGTTTGTAATTGATCAAAGGGAAAAAAGACAAATATATTCTCGAACTATCAGAAATGGTATGCGAATACCCTCCGTCATATTTTTGGAACATTGGTGCCCTTACCGTCCAAAAACTAGAGCATATATACCCTTTATACTAACGGACATACACGTGTCACAATCTTATCCACCGATCTGACATTTATTAAATATCGGATCGACGGATAAGATTGCACCACGTGTCCCTAATTAGTCTTCTGTTAGAGTGAAGGGCATATTTGCTCTAATTTTTGGACGGCAGGGGCACCAATGTCCCAAAAGTATGACGGAGGGTATCTGCACACCATTTACGATAGTTCAGGGGTATATTTATCTTTTTTCCCTTGATCAAAATATATTCTTCGTAATTTGGACTTTGAATATATGTATTTGGAGCGTCAATTAAGATACATGTATTTCAAATATATTGAGTTAAAATTAGATGTAATTTGTTTTAAATACATTGCATCTAAGTGGATTTTCATGTATTTGACTCTCGCGTTCGCCTCTCTGATCTCGCTCACCTCTCTCCTTATTCATTTGTATTTCAAAATGTGTATCAAAGATACATAGACTATCTTGTTTGCTTCCCTCCTATCTCGCTTGCCTCTCTCTTTATTTCAATGTATCTGATAGCAATGATATACATTTATCTAAGTGTATCTGATATGAAATAATTATTAATTAGTAATTAAGACAATGTATAATTATTTTAAACTATTGGAAGAATTACTAAATATGATAAGAATATTTGTGTAATTATTTAGTTTGGGTTCTACTGTTCGGCCTAATTAACTGAAAATAGCCCAACATATCAAGTCCATATCAAAGAATCGAACTAAACTAAACAAGAAACAATCAAAGGATTATAGTTCGGTATTTGGTATGTACAATAATTTTTTTATTGTAAATTAAAAACTTTCGTCGTTAATTAAAGGGTCTCATGTTCAAGTTTATTATAAAATAGTTTTTTTTTGGTGAACTTGATAATTTATTTAATTAGCTAAATAGAGGTAGTGTTACTGCTATTGACAGTACAACCGTGGTATGGCCTAATACATCAATAGTTAAAGGATTAAGTTTTCTTGTACACACAGTTCCTAGAATGTCTGCCCAAACTAGTTTCTTTGCAAACATTAGAGGAACTAACTAAAAAACTGGTTGTCCAAAGCTAGTGCAATTGAGGCCCTCCTTACTGAGTTTGTCCGCTACCTGGTTATGTTCCCTGAAGATGAGTGATGGCATTGCTGCTACCATTTTCTCCATTAGCGACCTGCATTCAAGATTCAAGTTAGAATAGGGGTGGTTATTATGTTTCAAATATTTGATTAACTCTGTTGAGTCAGAGTTGATATCGAGGGGCATGAGATTGTGATGAATCGCCATGATCAACCCTTGTTTAAGGGCTCTTAGCTCCGCGAGGATAGGGTCAACTTGTGGCTCCTTACTCATAAACCCCAATTTCCAATCCCCATTGTGGTTTCTAATCACACCTTCAAGTTCGTCTGGGCTCGGGGTGTGCTTGACTGCACCGTCTGTGTTCAACTTGAACCTTCCCACATCAAGGGGTTCCCATTTGTCATGGATGGTCTGTTGTGTTCTTATAGGTCTGCTATTGGCATTAATGATCAGGTGGTATTCAATGGCTAGGTTCATAGTGTTGGATAAGAAGGTGTTATCCTTTTTTCTTGTTGAAGAGGTTGGTGTTCCTTTGCATCCGTATAGCCCAAAAGCATTGCGGAAGAAGAGCATTCCAAGGTAGGATTGAATTGTACTGCTTAGAGCCTGTGTTTTGCCCGATTTCTTGCATGGTGTCTTTAGTGAGGGAGCTTCTATCAAGCTTGTGGCACGTGGAATTGTCCAAGATGGCTTCCCAGAATTCAACAGCCTTAGGGCAATTGAAGAAGATGTGTTCAATATCCTCATTTGGATGGCCATAGGATGGCAATTGGGATGGATGTTTAGTCCAATACTGTTAAGATAGTGGGAAGTTAAGAGTCTTCCATGATTGGTAAGCCATAACAGAGATTTCATCTTATTTGGGTAGTTCATTCTCCAGATCCAGTCAAATTCCTTTCTCTCTTGGTCTCCATTATCCATCAAGATTTTTCCCTGCATGTGCTTGTAAGCACTGCTGGTGGTAAACCTACCATTCTTTGATAGGCCCCATATGGGTCGGTCCTCATGAGGACTATTGGGGTTGATAGTGATAGCTTACATACTAGATTTTATGTCATTTGTTACTTGGAGTAAAATGTTGTTAAGGTTCCAACTACCATTGGTGATGATGTCTTGGTTCAACAGTTCCTCTTCCCCCTGAAGGAGTGACCCTTGAATAAAGCTTCTGATTGAGTCTTGATGGGGTATCCATTTTTTATTGAAGAAGTGAACTCTGCTGCCTTTGTGTACTACCCATCTGAGGGCATCTTTTGTCTCATCCCACCCCCCATAATGCACTTCCAAGTTCTGGACACTGGTTTCCTCCTCCAGTCAGGAACATGCTTGGAGTATTTATTGATAAACACTCTCCCCCACAGACTATTGGGTTGCTCTATTAGTCTCCAGGTGAGGCTGGCATGAAGGGTTTTATTTCTTACCTCACTTTTTCGTAACCCCAGTCCTCCTTCAGATTTGGGTCTTGTGATGGTGTCCCACTTAACTAGGTGCATTTTTTTCTTCTCAGTGTTGGTCCCCAGATGAAATTCTTTTGTACTCTATTAATGAGCTTATTGATCTTGGTTGGGATTTGAATGTACTGCATGACATGGCTAGGATACTACTGAGGGAGGCCTTAGCTAGCACAGTCCTACCAGTCATGTTCATGAGCTTAATTTTCCAACCAGCTAGTTTGGAGTTCATGGTGTCCAGGATGAATTGGAAGTCACTATTGGTAGGTTTCTTATGGAAGATGGGGAAACCTAAGTATTGTCCAAATGAGGTACTGTTCTTTATGTTCAGAATAGTGGAGCAATTGGAGGCATTGTGACTGTTGCAGTTTGAGGAAAAGACTACCTTAGATTTTCCATGGTTGATGTTTTGACCAGACTCAAGGCAGAAATTCCTCAGGGGTTGGACAATGGTATTGCAGTTATGATCATTAGCTTTCACAAATAAGGTGAGATTATCAGCAAAGAAAAGGTGAGAGATCTTGGGACCAGAGGTGGTGATCTTGATGGGAGTCTATTTTTTATTTTTCACCTCCTT
Source organism: Solanum chiquidenum (assembly GCA_029582725.1). NCBI lineage: Eukaryota > Viridiplantae > Streptophyta > Magnoliopsida > Solanales > Solanaceae > Solanum > Solanum chiquidenum. Next base: position 24,611 of record JAJOOS010002278.1, read on the forward strand.
ATGAATCCTTCTGGAGAGTCTTTCTATACAAATTATGAATAGTTATGGAGAGATGTGATCACCCTGTCTAATACCCCTGGAAGGGTTGAAGAAGTCAGTTTACCCCCCTTTCACCAGAATGGAGATGCAACTACTAACACAAGACATGATCAGGTGGATGATTTTGGTGGGAAAATTGAAGAAGAGAAGAGAATCCCTGATGAAGGACTATTCAAGCTTGTCCAAGGCCTTCTCTAAGTCAATCTTAAGGATCATATTAGCACTCTTTCCTTTCATTTTGTTAAAGTGGGAGATGAATTCTTGAACAATGATGGCATTATCGACAGCTTTTCTCTTGGAGAGGAAACTGGCCTGGTTAGGGCCAATGATTCTAGGGAGGAGGGGCTTGATTCTGTTCACAATGATTTTTGTGACCAGCTTATAGGTGGTGTTGCATAGCCCAATTGGCTTGTAGTTTCTGATGTTGGAAACATTCAGGCTTTTTGGGATTACGCAAAAGAGGGTGGTATTAATGGAATTGGGCATGATGTTGGTTTCAAACACCTCCTTGCAGAAGTTGGAAGTTTTCTCCCCTACTTCATTCCAGTATTTTTGGTACAGAAGTGGGTGCATGCCATCAGGGCCAGGAGCCTTGGTGAGCTTAAAGGAATGAAGAGCTTGAGTGATCTCAGAATCCCTAAGGGGTGTGTCTAGATCACTAAAGAGAGAGGTGTCCATCTGCACTATATTGGTCCCCTGATGATTGGCTTTAAGGTTTGAGTGAGAGTGCTCAGTCATGAAAATGTTGACAAAATGGGAGAAGATGTGGGAGGTGAGTTGGGCTTGGTCAGTGATGTTGTTTCCCATGTCATCTTGAAGGTTGAGGATTTTGTTTCTCCTTGTATTAATGGTGGAGGTGTGGAAAAAGCTGGTGTTGGCATCCTGACTAAGCAAATCGATTCTGGATTCGATTCTCCAGAATTCTTCTTCCACTTTAAGGAGAGCATCATAGTCCTTTAGGAGGGTTGCCTCTAGTTCCCAGAGGAAGTGACTATGATGGTAGGAGGGGGAGTTTTGGATGCCATCCAGCCTGGCAAGAATTCTTTTGATTTTATGAAAGATGTTACCAAAAGTAATCTTGGTCCATTCAATGGCATCTTTTTAGAGGAGGTCTATGGACTTAGAGAAGTCTAAAAGAAGGTCAAAGCACCTTTTAACGAGGTATCTAAAGTTGGGGTGCCCAAGACTGACATAGATCTCCTCTAAATCCATAGACCTTCACTAAAAAGATGTCACTGAAAGGTTTCTCACTACCTGAGGGAACAATAGGCTCAAGTCTGACATGGAGGGGGCAGTGGTCAGACTTAGTCCTAGGTTAGTGGGTGACAGAAACATTGGGGAATCTAGTGATCCAAGAGTTATTAGCTAAACATCTATCCAGTCTTTCAAGAATAAGATTTGATCTGTGTTTGTACCTTTTATTGGTCCAGGTTATTTACAGCCTTTATAACCTAGATCTACCAAATTACAGTGGTGCAGGAAATTCGTAAAGGCATTCTCCCTACCATTATTTATACTCTGCCCCCCATGATTATTAGTGGCTTTCAAAATTTCGTTAAAATCCCCCCCAATCATCCATCCCCCACTGACGTTCTTAGAGATGTTGTTGAGATTTTCCCAAAGTTAGTTCTAGTAGCAAAATCATTACTAGCATAGATTGCAGTAAAAAACCAAGGGTGGGGTTCAGATAATACCTCGACCATGACATGAATGCTTTGATGGGTGATGGAGATGTCGCTGAGCTTCAGAACATCTTTTTTCCACATAATGATGATGCCGCTAGATAGACCAGTAGCAGCAGATTGGATCTGGGAGTCAAATTTCAGGACTTTAGTGAGACACTTATGTTCTCCCAATCTAGTCTCCAGAAGGACTAGCATAGCAGGCTTGTGAAGTTTAACCATGGTTTCACACTGCGTCTAAAGCTGGCGCTGTTGGCACCTCAAAAATTCCAAATTATGAAGTTTATCATACTTAGTGGTGAGGATGGAGATGCCGTCGGGCTCTTCCTTTTCTCCACTTGAAGGGTTTCCCTTTGTTCCCAGAACGGTTTCATTGCAAAAGTCGGTGGTGTGTTGTCTTTCTCTATCCTCATGCTCAAAAGGACTTTGGTTATTTTTGAGGGGTAGTAGACTATCATGGATTCACTTGCTTGTTCTTGAACTCCTTCGTTATGAGTTTTTCCAATACGACGGCTTGAGTTTTTTCCTTTCCAAAGGAAGCTAGGAGGAGTTCCAGCTTGTCGTTGCTTTTTCTTAGTATATCCGCTGCCGATCATTTCCCCATTTCCCTCTCTGGTTCTTGGGGTGTTCCTGAGGGGGCTATGGGGTCGGTGTCTATGGGACAAAGGAGAAGTTCTGGGCATGTAACGGGGGAGAGAAAATCGGAAAAAAAGGCAAGCTTTGTAGTGTTTGGGACATGAGGAAGTTCATTGAGCTTAAGGGGAGCAGTCCCTGAAGTCCCAGCAGTTGCGTTTGCAGGAGGGATTGGGTCCAGACTAGGTCTCCAAGTCCCTGGATGGCATTGTCCAAGCTCTCCTTGACTAGATGGGCCAGGTAAGAGGGGTCCTGCACAACTAGTGTCACCGGCGTCCCCTGGATGGCTGCTTGCAGGGTGATCGTCTTTCCCTGCATCGCCATTTCCATCCAGGAGGAGGGGGTATGGTCCGATGGGGGTGGTTTGGACACAAGTACGATGGGTTGGTTTGGAGGCATTTCCATTGCTAGAGTGGGTGGTGTGAAAACTTTAAGTAGAAATGGGAGAGTAGGGGTTTCCTTTTTTAAAGATAGGGGTGTTCATGGTGGAGTTATTAGAAGTGACAATGAACGTCACTTCAACAGGCTCTTTGTGATGATTACCTGCTAGCGCGTAGGCTACGCAGGTGTTGGGGGGCTTGGTGGTGACGGAGCAATCCAAGTGTCGCTTCTCTAGAGTGAGAGAAGAGTGAAGAGGAGAGTTGTTATGTTGGGCCCCATTGGGGCTGCCCTCATTTACTTCTCTATTAAGCGTGATCTTTGGGGGGATCTCTTTGGATTTACTGGGGTAATTCCCATTAATGCGAGTGGGTGGGAGTTGATTCCCAATGAAAGGGGCAAAAAGGGGATTTGGGGAAGATTAGTGGTTAAAGTATTATTATCTTTCCTATTTAAGTAGGTAGGACTAAAGTAAGTTGTGCCGGAGGAATTTCCGACTAGATGAGAAATATTATTGAAGTTATTTGGGATGAGGAATTTACCTATTATTGGCTGAGCGTGTCTTACTTGGGTGCGCGTGTGTTTGGCATCCCCCGTCCTTTGCTCTCTCCCATGTGGTTGGGTTGAAAACTACTTTGGATTCCTCTTTTTTTTGGGAAGGTGACAACTTGCCAAGTTCCCTCGCGGTTTCCTCCCTCATTGGCGGAGTTTGAAGTGTCCTGTGAAGGCTTCTTTGTGTGGGTACACACTCTCAGAACGTGCCCAACCGCTCCACAATATGTGCATAGGATCCCTTCGCCTTCATACACCACTTTTTGGATGTGTGTGCTGATCTGAACTTCATCTTGAAGTGGGCTGCCTATTGGCACCTGTATGCAAATTCTTCAATAGCATCCTCTTAATGTAGCCGAAGTACAGGAGTCTATTTTCAATAGCCTTCCTAATTTCTGCCCAATCTTTTCCAACATTTTTTTATCATAGAATTCTGTTGATAGTTGTGGTAGTCTTGTCTAGATTGCAGTATGGAATTCCATAGATTCCTTTGGGACGAAGTTTGGTTCCCATCTTCTTACTGAGAGGAAGCTTCCAATGGCGAACCAGGGGCCTTCATGGAGTGCTTTGTTCATGTTTTCATGTTTGCTGAACTTTGCTATGAAGAACTCCCAACCCAGATCGATTAACGTTAGTGGTTCGGTGGGTTTCCATAGATCTGTTAGCTTGCTCTTTAGGTAATTGTGTGAGATTTCCCCCATACAATTTCACTATGCCAGAGTATTTCCAGGGGTTGTAAATCCTCTGTTTGTCTCCTTCGGAGAGAACAATTGGTCCCATGTCTTGTAGGTTGGAGGTTTGGGCGGCGGGGAATCCGTGCACATGTTTGAAGTCATGGTTCATTCCAGAGAGAGTTCTAGAGAGGCAAAAGTTTAATTTATATATTAGGGAGCACCTTATCCCCAATATAAGACTTTTTAGCATGAATAGATATTTAATCAAATTTTAATAAATATATCAAACATCAAGTGTTGAAAAAATAGTAATTTTATATGACTATATTACTCTATCCACAAGACAAATCGTGAAACTTATTGAAACAGTATACATACGTAAAGGGAATGTGCTAATCCATAAAACTGTCATCGAGAAAAGGTAAATTATATATAATTAGCTTCAAGTCAAATAAAAAAGTAATAGATGAATTTAAGTTTTTTTTGCTAAAACAAAAGTTGAAGAAAAATATATACTAATTAAATGTAATCCTCAATCCGTTTCACATAGAAAGTAAATAGAATAAGAAAAGTAATTGGATTCAATTTTTTAAAGGACAAACTACTTAAATTTCTATATTTTAGATCATAATTACTAGGATTCACCATAGTTTGTAATATTACTTTCTATACCGCAAGATACATGTATTATTAAAGATGAGATACATGTATGTTTTCCTAAAATAACGAAATCATAAACCAAAGTAATTCTATAATCCTAAACTTCATCTTCTTTATCACTTCCTTCTTAATTGGTAGAAAAGGCGAGATACACGTATCATTAATGGCGAGATATGTGTATCCAATAATTTTAAAAAATAAGATAAGCCAGTTATTAATTTGAATTAAAGGCGAAATGCGTGTATCCAACAATTTTAAAGGGTTTAATTGTGTATCTGTTATGTTAATTAAAGCTTAACGTAATTTTTTCATTTTGATTGGGTCGTTGATAAACTTAAATCTATTTTCAGCTTGTTTTGTGAATGGTCATCCATTAAAATAGTTGAGAAACAACAAAAACAAACAATGTAAAACCTAATTTGTAAAAGTTTAAAAAATCAAACTTTAGAGCAATATGAACTCTATCTCATATAAATGACAAAAAATAACTCATATATATTTAATAGAAATATATATATATATATTTAATAAATAAATAAATAGAATAAGGAGCAGAAAGGTAGATACATAGATGAAAGACAAATACATAAGACATTTGTAGACACGTAATTTTTGACCGAACCTAAAATTTTACACCATTTTTAGAGCTTAAATATTTTTATAAATCTAAATGAAATATTTTGACTTTTATCTTATTTTATTAAGTTTATTTTAAAAGATTTGAAAACAACAAAAATAAAATCACTTTTTAATGTAAGTTTTATTTTTAATTATTTAATTATTTTTTTGAAAACTATAAAAATATATGTTTTCTTTTAATTTAAATTTTAATAAATATGCTAGTATTTTTTAATTATATTTTTAGACTAGCTATTTGACTTTTCTTATATTTTATTAGTTCAAAATAATTACTTAATATTTTTATTATTATAATTTTTATATTATATATTTAATCTAAAAAATAATAACCTAACCCACACTACCCACTACTCCAACTCACCTCACATTACTCCACTCCACTACCCACCCCACTTCCCCCTAATCTGCACCTACAACCCCAACACATCCACACACACGTACAACACTTCCAGTCGACACACACATACACCTACATAAAGACCTCTCTGCACACTACCAAAAGGAGAACAAAAAAGGTACAAAAAAAAAGGAAGAAAAATCACACACCCCAAAGAAAACCCATTTTGCATACGGGAAGAAAAATTTTACTTTCGTGAATTAAATTTTCGCAAGAGATACTGTTTAAGTTTGATTGTGTATTTTGATTTTTATGATTATATAAGGCTTGATTCCAATGTTATGAAGTTTGCTTGAAATTTAGGTGTGTTTAATTTTGACACAATACTATTGAAATATTTCATATTCGTTCTATTGTACATTATTTTTCATTTTGTACCATATGTTATTATCAATTAAGTACCTTTTGTGTCCAATCAAAATCAACTAATTGTCTAAAAGAATTATTTTAATAGTTTGTTTAGTCAACTTTACCGAATATTAAAAAATATTTACTTTAGAAAAATTAAGAGATGAAGAATTACACATTTTTATTTTATTTTAATATTTTTTGTTATAACTTGCAAGTATACTAAAAATGTAAATGCATTTATATCAAATTTGAATATGAAAGAACTTTTTTTTTATTTGTTTAAGATTTTAGACTTTTATTATTTAAATAGTATTCATGAATATAAATAGTATAAAATAATTTAGTCACTAATAATGCGCTTAAGCTTTCTAGCAATAGATAAGCATTATGATGGATATATGACCCGTTAAAAAGAAATGGTCTCAATTAAAAATGTGGTTACATATCTTTTTTGACAAGGCCTGGTGGATTCAAAGTCCGAAAGGAGAGTTCACTGCGAAATCGGCTTTTCACAATTTGAGAGGTAAGAAGGTAGAAAAGGAGTGGAGTAACTACATGTGTAAAGGGTCTACCATACAAGATTAGTTTCTTTTTATGGAGAGTTTGGGAAAAAAGAATAGTCACTGATGATAATCTAAAGAGAATGAGGATGCAAGTGGTGTCTAAATGTTACTGCTGTGAAAGAGGAGAAATGGAGACTATGTCTCATTTATTACTAACAGCTCCCATAGCTCAAAAACTATGGAAGCAGTTTGCTTCATGTGTAGGTATCAATATAAATGGATTGAATCTAAAGCAACTCATTTATATGTGGTGGGAGCTCAAAATGTCAAATAAGCTGGATCAAATACTAAAGGTCATTCCAGCTATCATCATGTGGGAGTTGTGGAAAAGAAGAAATATAGTAAGGCATGTGAAAAAGACATCTTATAATTGTATGTATTATCAATGCCAGTTGACTGTACATCAATTAATAAGGGTCAAATTCCCATGGATTAAAGGAACATCACACAAGTGGATAGAAATGGCGGAGACTCTACTGAGGTATAAACCCACAATACAGTATACACTTGTTAGATGGTTGCAGCCTAGAGAGGGATGGATTACTTGCAACACTGATGGAGCAAGTAAAGGAAATCCAGGCCAAAGTACTTATGGTTTTTGTCTAAGGGATAGTAGAGGAGACCTCATATATGCAGAGGCCTAGAATTTAGGGATAACTACTAACATGGAAGCAGAGGCAAATGCAGTGTGAGAAGCATTACAATATTGTATTAGAAGTCAGCTAAACAATATTCAGTTGGAGACTGATTCTCTAGTACTAAAAAATATTATCTACAAAAATTGAAGAATACCGTGAGAGCTAGCAGAAATAATGAACGACATACACGAAATGCTTGGAAAAATCATTGTTAATGCACAACATATTTTCAGAGAAGCAAACCAGTTAGCAGATTTTATAGCAAATTCAACAATCAATACAGAAGGAAAGCAAATATTCCTCAACTTTCAACAATTACCAAGTAGAGGAAGAAAGCTTTTAAATATTGATAAACGTTAGGTCCCTTCAGTTCGAATCAAGAGAAGGAGAATTAGCAACACTAACTACAATGAACAACATGATTAGATGCAGATTCGTCATTACATGGTTCCACAACTATGATATATACAAGGTAAACTGAATCGATAACTGGAAAGTTGAGAGTAAGGAAGCCAAATCTGAAGTGGGAGTGAGCATCTGGCAAGGAGATCGGACGATTGAAGCTCGGGAGCAAGGTCTTCTTCTCCTATTCGGCTTCAGCTACATGAAAAAATGGATCAGAATGAGTGGAAAGGAGGACAGAACTGGGGAACTAAATCAGGACTTACATGGATCTGACAGATTGGGAAGAAAGGCACATACTCTCTATAAAGTTTAGCTTGAACTCAAAATTTCTATCAGAACAGTACACCTGCAAGGATAACGGAGTCAGATGGGAAGAAGAGAAATGACATTGAAACAAAAATGGATGCATTACCTTTTCGAGCCGATTAGTACACCACATAGCATACGAGATGGATGGAGTATATTTATCACTCATAGTTGAAGCAACAACTCAAAGAGGCAAGGAAGAACATTTACAGAGCCAAGAGCAAGAGAGACGGAAGGAATAAGAGAGAGGAGGAGCTGAAATTCCTTTTTAGGAAACCCTTAAGAATAGGAACTTGTTTTATTCTCCTAGTTGGTCACTTTTGGGCCGACCAAGAATTTTTATTTTATATGACCCTTTTTTAATAATTCAATAATATGGACTTGCTGCCCGAATTTGATTAAAAATAATAATATTAATATCACTAAAAGAAAGAAACATTAAAATAAATTTCAAGATGCGGTGACGCACCTTGTCCAATAATATAATTACCTTTTATTAATTTAAAGTAGAGACTTATAGATAAAATTATTAGGTGCGACATAAAAAGACAATTATGTCTCAAAATTTCAAGACCAAGAATGTGGTTACGCATCTAGGTTAAGACTATATAAAAGTTCAACAATAAAAAATGCAAACAAATAATCGCCTGAATTAATATATCCAAAAAACTAAAATAATAAAAATAAGTAAAGTATAAGTCAATAAAAGTGACCGTGCTAGAACCACGGGACTCGAGGGATGCCTAATACCTTCCCCTCGGTCAACAAAATTTTTTACCCAACTTTTTAGTTCGCAGACCAAATAAAAAATTATTTCCTTTTGATTAGGATTAAACAAAAAAGGTGACTTGGAAAACTATAACTCAATTTCAAGTGGCGACTCTAAAAAATGAAATAATTCCTAATTCAATAACGTCACTTAAATTGAAAAACCTTTTTTCGTCGTCCGGAAAAGGGGTGTGACATCTCTGGCGACTCCACTGGAAAAAATATCAAGAATTCGATCTTTGTTATATTGACTTTTACTTGATTTTATTATTTATTTTGAATATATTGTGTATGATGGCCTAATGTGCTAATTTCTGCTTATTTATCACTTTTATATTGTTGAATTGTATTAAATTATCTTCTCTTACTCAATCACTATGAGTCTCTAGTAACACTTTACACACATTCACAGGAATGCAGTTATACATTCTATCGAGATAAAGCTGGAATATTTTGACACCCAGTGAAGAATTTTTAGTCACACATGTTAGACGGGGTTGGATCGACAATGAAGTCGAAAAAGCGCTGCTACCGATAAGTTGCCCCTCCCTGGCTCGAGTTGTCCACTCGGGTAAGCCAGTCTAGATACCTATCTTATTCAGGTTTGAACCTAGTAAAACTAGAATATAGACAAAGTTATCCCTAAAAGACTTCGCTTATTTGCATCATTGACATGTGACTTAGTGAGCCTCAAAGCAAGAGTGGGGTCCTCCCAAGACAAGAATCTCTTTTACTTGACCACTTAGCTCATTTTATGTGCTACATGAAAATGCATAAGTTGACTCATTTTAGTGTGATTAATGTAATGAAAAAAAAAACTATCTTTTGATCATATAAAAAAAAAAAGGAGAAAACACAAAAATATTTCATCTTTTAGAAGTTATTATACATTTCTTTAAAATAAAATAACAAATTTGGCATTACTTAATGAATTTTTTTTTTTTTTGTAAAGTTTATAAAAGAAAAGTTCAAAATATTTTACTTTCATAATACTTTGAAAAATTGTACTTATAAAAAAAAAGTTTTAATATCTTGAAGTTTTTTTTTTTACCATCTAATTTGAACGTACTACGCACACCTGATGAGATACGTAGGCAATCCTCCTCGAGTTCAATGATCCTTATTAATTTTTTTTTAAAAAAGAGAGAAGTATTTCTTGTTAAAAATAATGTTGTATTTATAATCTTCCTGAACTACATTTGACCTGATTCTTGCTTTGACAAGATACGTAGGCAGCCTTATTTTGAGGTTCGGCCCAACCAAGGAAAAAATCTAAAAAGTGCTCATCACAAAAATTGGGGTAAAAAAGAATTTTTTTTTTATTCAAGGTCCAAATAAAAATGTTTCTCTTTCTTATTTTTAATATTTTTTAAAAAAATTGTTTAGGGTATAATATTTCTTTAAAAAGATTTTTATTTATTTATTATAATTAAAAAAAATTGTTGCCTTGGTTGGTACCAACATATTTAGGAGTGTGCATAAGAAAAACAAAGTGAAACTATTTGGCAAGACAAATCAACTCTGTTGTGACCTATAGACTTCTTTTGGTATCTCTTGATATATTTATGTAACACTTGAGAAATTATCTTGGTTAAAGTTAAGGAAATTTGATCTCATTGTTTAAGGTGCATTGTGTGGTGAGCTTTAGATATCAAAATTTAATTGCATGACGTAGTTGATCTAGAACTTGTCCCAAATGTTGGTTGTAGTGAAATTTTGAGCGACATTTAACTTGGAAAAGGATTATAGGCTTTTTTTTATCCGATTGTGCCTGTCAAGCCTACCAAATGACACGTTATCCATAGAACTCCCATTTCGAGCATAAAACCTTTTTATTTGAATAATCACATCTTAGCATATATCCTTTTGAGCGCATAAATGCGCTCTACCTTGGTCCCACCTTCTTGAGCGCACTATCAATTATCTACACAACGTCAATGACCTAAGTTGGGTAACAAAATGAGTAGATCAAATATGTGAAAGTAAAAAAAAATGACAAAGAAAAATGAAAAAATCTCCAACTAAAAAAGAGAATGAAAAAAAGAGGAAAATAAATGAGGAGCTTTCAAGAAAACAAAGGTCAAATATGTAAATGAAAAAACATTGAAAGCATTGTGCAAATTTTAAGAAGGAAATAGTCACTTTATCCCAAATGTATACCCTACCTTTTCCTAAGCCTACATTACAAGCCAATGACAAGTCCTATTTGATCTCATTTTTTGTGTTCTCACATTAGTGAATACTTACATAAGGGCCAAACATATGGTATCTCAATTTCATGCACTGAACATTTTTCTGAGTGTGAGTGATCTCTAAAATGTCCTAAGATCAGAACACTTCTATTGTGTGAAGTAAGACTTCATTTGTTGCGAGGGCACTTGAAACATGAGGACATGAATAATTATATTCCTTAATTTAGAAAAGATGAACTGATCTTGTAAATACTTAAGTATGCTTGAGATACCAGTTGAAACTATAAGGATTACTCAAAGTTGACCTCAAATTTGTCTGAAAGTAGTTGAAGGTGATTCATATGTATAATACTAATTTTTGGTATCAACTAAAGTCAAAACAATTTCAATCATGAATTAATTTCTTTCTTTTCTTCTCTAGTATTTTTTTTAAAAGAGGTCTTTTGCAAGAAAAAATAAAAAATAATCAGAAAAAATAATAATTTTTTATTTATATAAACTATGTTTGACCTGATTCTTGTCATACAAGATACGTCGGCAGTCTTACAATGGCTTCGGTCTCACAAAATAAAATTTATATCCTTGAAGAAATGAAATTGGATAACTTTTTTAACAAAAAAATATTTAAAAAAAATGATAAATTTAAAAAGTTTCAAAGTTCCTCAATTTAAACACTGGGACATATTTTTATTTGTTAAAAAAAATCACTCTCATTACTAGGGAACAAACACCCTATTTGCATTTTAATTTTAGGGAATAAACATCCTAGATGCATCATCTTTCATTTCTAGGAAATAAACATTCTAGTAGTATTTTGACCTTAGGGAACAAACACTCTATCATTTCTCATTTCGAGGGAACAAAACACCCTAGTTGCATTTTGACCTTAGGGAGCAAACACCTTAGAGATATCATCGTTCATTTCTATGGAGCAAACACCCTAATTGCATCGATATCTTGCATTTTTCTTTTGGTATAAGTATTTCTCATTTATGCTAATAGCTTAAATAACATTTTTTTTGTGCAAACTCGGAAAAAAAAATCTTGTGGTGATTTTATTTGATGATTCTAATTAGCAGGACCCTCATACATAATGAGATTTAGATTAGCAGGACCCTCTTGGATAATGGGACTAGCAGGACCCTCATGGATAATGAGACTAGCAGTACCCTTCTGGATAATGGGACTAGCAGAATCCTTCTCATAATGGGATTAGCATGACCCTCCTACATAATAGGATTTAGTTTAGCAGGACCCTCCTACATAATGAGATTTAGTTTAGCAGGACCCTCCTACATAATGGGATTTAGATTAGTGGGACCGTCATACATAATGAGATTTAGATTAGTAGGACCCTCCTACATTATGGGATTAACAAGGCCCTCCTACATAATGGGATTTAGATTAGCAGGACCCTCTACATAATGAGATTAGCAGGATCCTCCTACATAATGAGATTTAGATTAGCAGGGCCCTCCTACATAATGATATTAGCAAAACCCTCATAAATAATGGGATTTAGATTAGTAAGACTCTTCTACATAATGGAATTAGTAGGTGCCTTTTACATAATGAAATTTAGATTAGCAGGACCCTCCTACATAATGGGATTAGCAGGACCCTCCTACATAATGAGATTTAGATTAGCAGGACCCTCCTACATAATGGGATTAGCAGGACCCTCCTGGACAATGGGATTAGTAGGACCCTCCTACATAATGAGATTTAGTTATTTTCTCCTAGGATAAACACTTCCTAGTCTGAGATTGTAACTTTTTATTTTCTCCTAGGATAAACACTTCCTAGTCTGAGACAATTTTTTTTCTCTCCTAGGATAAACACTTCCTAGTCTGAGACTGTTATTTTTATTTTCTCCTAGGATAAACACTTCCTAGTCTGAGACCTTTTATTTTTCTTTTTTTCCTAGGATAAACACTTCCTAGTCTGAGACGTTATTTTTTATTTTCTCCTAAGAAAAATACTTCCTAGTCTGAGTTTATTTTTAAAAAAATTCACATATGCTAATAACTCACAAAATTTTCCAGTGAAACTGGGTAAATTTTTTGTTTATGATGATTTTCAGGTTACTTCAAGCGAAACATAGATTTGAAATTCAAGAACAAATTTTCAACTCTTTTTCAGAATAATCAATCCTATGATAGCTAGAATCAGCTTCTTCAATGCATGTAGCAACCTGACCTCCTGACACATGCTTCTATTCAGCTACTGATCAACAAAACAAGCAGGCATTCAAGAACATTTTCAATTTTCATTTTGAAGAGTGTCAAAACTCACTCTAAGTGGCAAGTTAAGCATCAAATTCAATTCAAGATCAAGATACTCACCCAAAAATTCAAGGTGATATCTGAAACTTAAGACTCAAGATAAGCTGCATAGATAAAAGCTTGTATTTTCTTTTTTACTATTAGCTTTCATTTTTCTTATGTAAGGATAAGAGCCGCAACCTAGAGCCTCGATGGAACCTCACTTAACTTTCAATTCATCACCTCATCTCCTTGAACTACATGTGACCTGATTTCCTTATTACCCGGGATATGTAGGATGTCCAAAACCAAGACTCGGTCGCACAAATATTTTCTTTCAAATAAGAGCCCGGTCAAAACTTATCACGTGTACTTCTTTGTTTGAAAATTCTTCGTGTTTTTACTCGAAGAGGGGCAAACTGTAGACACATAATTTTTTACCGAACCTAAAATTTTACACCATTTTTAGAGCTTAAATATTTTTATAAATCTAAATTAAATATTTTGACTTTTATCTTATTTTATTAAGTTTATTTTAAAAGATTTGAAAACAACAAAAATAGAATCACTTTTAAGGTAAGTTTTATATTTAATTATTTTAAAAAAAAAATTGAAAACTAAAAAAATATATGTTTTCTTTTAATTTAAATTTTAATAAATAAGCTAGTATTTCTTAATTATATTTTTAGACTTGCTATTTGACTTTTCTTATATTTTATTAGTTCAAAATAATTACTTAATATTTTTATTATTATAATTTTTATATTATATATTTAATCTTAAAAATAATAACCTAAACTACCACACTACCCCACTACTCCAACTGTAACGACCCGAGCCGTCGTTATTTAGGAAAATAATCTTTTTTGAAAATTCTGGGCCATTATCCCGCTAGGGCGGGCCAGATGCCGCTAGGGCGGCGGCGCCACGGCAGAGTAAGTTGGTGCCAGAGCGGGATAGGCGAGACAGAATGTAAATAACGCGAAATCCTATTTTCTCCTTCTTCCTAAAATATCTAGATTAGACGGAAATCACCCAGAAACTCTCCAAAAAGCTGCTCCAAGCTTGGAAAAGAAGGAGGAAGAGATTCTAGCGTGAGGATGACGATATCTTGCAGATTCTTGGCCAAATTCATAGTCATGTCGTCCGGAAAATCAGAAAATTATCTGTAATTCCTCCGTGCAGCTGCTTGGTGCCCAGGTAGGCTAGGTTTTACTAATTGAGTAGTTATAAATCTGTGCTCACCGCGTAATATAATGTAATTCAGTGGTAGGAGTTATGCGTAGGCATTCGTGCATCAAACCAAAGATGATTTAATCATATGAACAAACCTTGGTGATGAACTAGGGGTAAGTTGGTCGAATTATGGTTAAGTATATGTTGTTGAATACTTCATGGTGATGAGTGTGATTGCATGATTGAGTGCTATATGTTGTTCTTGATTCATTATGATACGTGTATGTATGCGAATGTTGCATTGTTGATCACATTGATTGTAAAAGAGGATATACGAATGATGAATGTCATGAATCATGACTTGATTGTATGATTATGAGAATGTGATTTGTGATTGTGATTGTGTCTTGTTGAATGGATCGGGTGTTGCGTTCCGACACACTAACTTGGATCGATTGTCACGTTTCGACATAAATATGGGATCGGTTGCCACGTTCTGACATAAACATTGGATCGGGTACCACGTTCCGGTATGCTAACAGTTTGAGTTTGGGTTCCCTGAGAGGACCAATGATTTGACATAATTGTATATCTTGAGGATTGTGAAACTGTACCTTATTTGTAATGATAATTGATATTGTATTTCCCCGGAGTTGTTGTACGGTTATGAGGTCTTATGTTTGATTGTTCTTCTATGTTGAGTAAACTTGATATGTACCTTGATGTTGAATGAACCGGAAGTAGGTTGACCGAGAAGGTGGTTAGTAGTTAGAGTACTAGCGTGATTTGAAGGTATTTCGAGAGAGGGTAAAGGTGGAGAAGCGAGGGGTTTTATTGCATGATCTTACTAGTTATTTTCTTATGTTATGTAGTGGGCGTCGGGTTGACCGATGATGCCTACATGTACGTGTGGTTTGTACTGATACTACTCTTGCTATGTCTTTTTGACATAGTCTGGATGCAGGTTGGTGATGTTTCATTAGATGAAGATGAATAATTCTCCAGCAGCTTCTACCTTTTCTTCCGCATGGTGGGAGCTGGGTCTTTTATTAATTATGTCCAGTTTGTACTCTTAGTAGCTCTTCTACCTGTTTAGACTAGATTCTTGAGGGTGTTAGTTACTTTACAAATTTTAACTCTAATTTGTTTAAGAGTTTTATTTATGAGAACTCCATGATTTCGTTTACCTCTGTTTTTCGTTAATTTTCCGCATGTTTTAACTATTGAGATATGAGGGTTCTCCTACTTAGGCATTATAGTGGGTGCCCGCATTGCCTGATGGGTTGGGTCGTGACACCAACTCACCTCACATTACTCCACTCCACTACCCACCCCAACCCCAACACATCCACACACACGTACAACACTTCCAGTCGACACACACATACACCTACATAAAGACCTCTCTGCACACTACCAAAAGGAGAACCAAAAACGTACAAATAAAAAAGGAAGAAAAATCACACCCCCCAAAGAAGACCCATTTTGCATACGGGAAGAAAAATTTCACCCTCACATTTTATATATATTTTTCTTTCACTCACAAACAAAAGTGAGGTCGAGGTTCACTTTCGTGGTTCCTTATTAGGATTGTTTTCCTTTCGTGAATTGAATTTTCACAAGAGGTACCGTTTAAGTTTGATTGTGTATTTTGATTTTTATGATTATATAAAACTTGATTTCAATGTTATGAAGTTTGCTTGAAATTTAGGTGTGTTTAATTTTGACACAATAATATTGAAATATTTCATATTCGTTCTATTGTACATTATTTTTCATTTTGTACCATATGTTGTTATCAATTAAGTACCTTTTGTGTCCAACCTAAATCAACTAATTGTCTAAAAGAATTATTCTAATAGTTTGTTTAGTAAACTTTATCTAATATTAAAAAACATTTACTTTAGAAAAATTAAGAGGTGAAGAGTTACAAATTTTTATTTTATTTTAATGTTTTTTGTTATAACTTGCAAGTATACTAAAAATGTAAATGCATTTATATCAAATTTGAATATGAAATAACTATTTTTTATTTGTTTAAGATTTTAGACTTTTATTATTTAAATAGTGTTCATGAATATAAATAGTATAAAATAATTTAGTCACTAATAATGTGCTTAAGCTTTCTAGCAATAATTAAGCATTATGATGGATATATGACCCGTAAAAAAGAAATGGTCTCAATTAAGAATGTGGTTACACATCTTCTTTGAAACATTAAAATAAATTTCAGAATGTGGTGACGCACCTTGTCCAATAATATAATTACATTTTATTAATTTAAAATAGAGACTTATAGATAAAATTATTAGGTGCGACATAAGAAGACAATTATGTCTCTAAATGTCAAGACCAAGAATGCGGTTACGCATCTAGGTTAAGACCATATAAAAGTTCAACAATAAAAAATGCAAACAAATAATGACCTGAATTAATGTATCCAAAAAAACTAAAATAATAAATATAAGTAAAGTATAAGTCAATAAAAGTGACCGTGCTAGAACCACGGGACTCGAGGGATGCCTAATACCTTCCCCTCGGTCAACAGAATTCCTTACCCGAATTTCTAATTCGCAGGCCAAACAAAGAGTCGTTTCCTTTTTATTAGGGATTAAACAAAAAGGTGACTTGGAACACCATAACTCAATTCCAAGTGGCGATTCCAAAAAATAATTAAAATAATTTCTTAAAAAATACCGTCACTTAAATTGGAAAAACCCTTGCCACCGTACAAAAAAGGGGTGTGACATCTCTGGCGACTCCAAAAAAATAATTTAAATAATCCCTTAATTAATACCGTCAGTTAAATTGGAAAAACCCTTACCGTCGTACGAAAAAAGGTGTGACAACATTTAGATACGTCTGACTAACATCAGATACATGAAAGAATGACATATACATAGGACATGTAGATACATCTGGGATTCAAATGATTTCTTTCACGCTTTTCGTTGGAGTCCAGTCTAAACAACACTATATCTCTATAGATTTTTTAAAAATTCACCACGTCCGAAATTGAAATCCAGCACTGTCGTGACTTCTCCACCAGCGATTCCGGTCCTTCACCTTCATATAACTTGACTTGTCCTCTGGCACCTCCGCCATAAAATTTCTTTCATGATCATCTTCGGCACCATCGCCAGAGGAAAATTAACAGACTTTTTTTTTTTTTAAAAAAAAAACCCTGATATATGTGATAGATACACTACACAATAATGAAAGAATAATGGTTGAAAGATAACAAACCTCTAAATATATTGCTAAAGAATCAAAATCATTTTTTATAGATATTCTGAAGAAATTATGTGTAGAGAAAATGAAGGAAGAGAGAAAAAATGGTGGAGGACGTGGGGGTGGGGGGAGAGATGTTGTTGGTGAAGGAGATTGAGGGAAGTTGAATTGTTAATGTACCTTTAATTAAGAAGTTTAAATTTTAAGATAATTATTCAATATCATATTTAAGAGATTTGTGTATCTGATTTAACTTTTTAAAATATATGATATATTTATTAAAAAGTGATATTATGAGTAATGTTTTTAAACTATAAATAAAATATGTATATATAATAGTTAAGTATAATTATGTAGTTTTTTCCTTTTTTAACCCTAAAAAATCCCACAATCACTATCCTCATATGTGCAATAAATAAATCCGCTCATGTGCAAATTGGATTCGAACTTATAAGATGAGAGCGAAGAGATGTGTATTAAGATATTTAAGAGATGAAATATCTAGGGAAGTTCAATAATTATGTATATATTATTAGTGTTATTGAAATTTTCTTAGTAGTTTTGTCAATCTTTTACCAATTATTATGGACATTTTTTTCCCAAGTTATACTACTTCCCTAAATATATCAATAACGTAACTATGGTTGAAAGTCATAGGAAATTAAATTTATTGTTACTTTCTAGTTTCTACTTCTTCATTTTGTCCAATTGACTTCAATTTGAACCGATTGTGTTTCTAATATTGATTTTGTAAGATTTTCTTCAATTCTTTAAGTGTCTTTTTAGACATTTCAATCTCAAATTAATTAAATTATCAAACAATTAAATTTCAAAAGGCATTGTCATAACTTTGGATGACTCCTAAAGCGTTATAATTACTACGAAATTGAAGAATATAATTAGACCTATTATTTTAATTAAAAGTAATACGATATGTTATACAAATAAAAAATAATACTCAAATTGACATATTCAATCAGGTGAAGTATTAATTCTATTTTTAAATATTTCTACAACTTCTAGAATAATTTTAATAGTTTATGGAACAAATTACTCAATTAATTTTGTTTTACAAAACTAAGATCAATAAAAAATTATTTAAGATTTAAAGTCTAAACACTTGTGATATTATGTAACGTACAATTGTATATATATGTCTAGTAATATCTTACAAAAGATTATACAAATTATTATACTGTAAATTATTAAAAAAATTGATCATGAAATATAATCAACTATCATATATTTTATGAAGCTATGATTATAAACCTAAAATAAAGCATATAAAAAAATACTAGATAAACTTAATGCTTTTATTTTAAATTTAGATTAGATTATACACAAACAATTACGTATTACGATGCATTTTAATGGAAAGCAGAATTGTTGAAATAATAGAGAAGCTATTAGGAAAGGTAAGCTGCCAGAAAATTGTCCAAAATTTGATTAGAATTATGTAAAAGACTATGATAACATTTCCTTTTCAAAACAAAGTTGAAGTCTTTCCAAAACAAAATTACTGAATTTTAGGATGCATTTATTATTTTAACCAAATGAACTCTTTGAGTCCCACCTATTAAAGCATTTAATGGCTTCATTGTTTTTAATCCTTTATTCTTCTTCTTTGTTTTTTCTTTAGCAATTTACTTCTTCTTTGCTCCACTTCCATACTCTGCATCACTATTTTTGCTCTCTCTTCTCGCTCCACTTTATCTTCTCCAGCAAATCCCCTCTCAGTTAAGTGAGATTTTTGCAACAATTTTTGGTGTAGATCCTTCAAGCATCCCAAGATCTCAATACTTAAGTTCAATTTCAGTTCTCTTTTTTTAAAAAAAAACTAATTTGTTAATTAAATCTATCAGATCAGTTAGATTTTGGATCCGTTGTGATATCATTTATGATCCTTGTGCATCACCTCAAAATTCTCTTGCTAGTTTTTTTTTTTATCACAATTTACCTCTAGCTAAATGGCTACAACTCTTTTTCACTTGAGCTATAGTAGTTTGATGCCTAAACTATGTCGTTTTACTCAGTCTAAGCCTAATAATCTAGTCAGAACCTACCCAAAACCCTCATTCTACTAAAATCACCCAGACTAAAATCACCCAGCTTAGAGCAAAGAGCTTATAACTAGAAGAACATGGCCCATGCCAGCACGTGCCCAACAAAATATTATTAATCACAAATGATTCATCGAAGGAATTATTAAGCTATTCAGATACTCATCTGAGAATACAACTTTAACGTATCATCAGACAATAATATGACAATTGACATGTTTGGTTTTTTGTAATGGTATAATACTCGCACAATAATATTAAAAAGGGAGGAATAAATTGTCCCAAATTGAATCTCTATTTGATCAAAAGTGGTATAGCACTATATTAATTTTTTTACAATTTAAATACAATTTCCCAATAGCATAAGTAATAAATCATTGCTAGCAATAACATACCGATGATACAATACAAATTGAGCTGTTAAACTTTAACATAAGCAACTTATATGATGTTTGAAGTATCTCCATTCTCATAACGTCTTTGCAGGTATATGTTCGATGTTTGTCCTCATGGCAAGAGCGGCAGACATAGCAGATCCTCTAATAACACTCTACTGGATACCTTGAGATACATATTGAAAAAAAAAGTAATGACATACAATAATAGTAATGATAATAAAAGGTATAAATGTGATACCTTGAGATACATATTGAAAAAAAAAGTAATGACATACAATAATAGTAATGATAATAAAAGGTATAAATGTGCAATCATGATGAGTGGATGATCAAGGATATAGTAATATCTTTCACGATCATAAGCCAACAATTATATTTAACATATCCTATCATCACATAAATGCAGTTGTGCTCAATTGTTCTATTTTATAGAACACTCAAATTAGAAAGATCAGCAAACTACACAAGTGTCTTAACACATAACGACATCAAGTGGGTCATGAATCACAAAACAATCCTTCTCATTATGTCCTTGACCTCTCCCGTCTTCTCTACTTCTTTTTGAAAATTCACTTAATAAGTCAACTTCCACTTTCACTTTGTGCACAACTTGGCCTTGATTGGATTAACCAAATTAAATCATCACAAAGTTACGTGTGAATATGTCTTGCCAAGAGGCAGAGATTCTAGATAACAAGAAAGTACTGCTACAATAAGTTGTAGAAATCAGAGATTTCGAAATGATTTTTGCTTTGTTTAAAATTTAACATTGCATATCTATGTTAATTGTTAAGTTCTAAGGAAGTATTCAATCTTGTCTTCTTTTTTTACTATTCTTACTTGGTTTGTGACAATGACTGATATTTGTAAATTATTCACCGAACATGTATGAGAAATAGAAAAATGTCTTTACCTTTTCGACCTTGCACAAAGAGGTGATCTGCATCAGCAAGTCCGACAATGATTCAACGTTGCATAAAGAGGTGGTCGGCATCAGCTAGTCCGACAAGATACATTCACTTGAAGAAAAAGTACGGAAAGAGTGGTTGTTCTTAGCTCTCCAATCAGATCTTATGGACCACAATAAAAGATATGTCATATGCATAAATTCAAAAATAAAAATCTTAAAAATGGAGCAAAACATTACTAATAATTTGACGACAACAATAATGTACCCAGTTTGATAGCTTTTGAGGTGGGAAGGCGTTCTCGATATATTTCAAAACTAAACTTTATTAATAAGAATGAACAATAATTAAAGATGCTAGAGAGGTACTAACTAATTCTTTGATCAGGATGATTAATTGCAATATGTTTGACAACTTGGCGCCACTTTGATCTAACAAAATGAGTCTTCACACTTATCCAGACACTATGTCAACACCACTTTTATCTTGTTGGATTGCTTGAAGCATAGTAATTAGTGCAGACCAGGCATAACCTTTATCATATACGTTGGTGCAGTAGTTGTGAAGCTGAATTAGGCATTCTTGATCGTTCTTTGAAACTCATCCATCACACCCTTAAACAACTCAAATGAGCCCTGCTCGCGAGTTACCCAATAGAAAAAGGCTCATTGTACCCCTTGTTTAAAAGACATATTTCTTGTTTTCAACATTAAGAACTTTTCTATTATAGAACTCACGTACATAAGTGCAAGAAAAAAATCATATACCAATAAACCAACAAACTTTAATTGTTGGAATTGGCGTCCATATCTTACATTTAGTTGAACTTTCGCATTCAGATCACATGAAAGTTAATAATTTCCCCCTTGTTTTTCTTCTTCAGAATCTGATTTCACCTATCAGGACACTTCTTTCAATAGTAAGTGCCAACGATCGTTAGTTAGTAATATAACCCAACTAATTGAGTGGCGTCGAATCCCACAGGGAGTGGTACGTGCTTAAGATTCAAGAGCCAAGTACTAATATGTTCAAGTCAATCATAGGTAAAAACATTTATGAATAAAAGCATGATTTCAAATTAAGGGTGACACAAGTGTCAAATATGGGGGGTTTTGATTGTAATTATCGACTACAACAACAACAAATAACACGAATAAGCAAGTAAAAAGACGGGTTCTTGAGATGTGATTGGGTTATGGGTTAATGTAGACAAATGGGTAATTGCAATTGATAGTAAATAGTTGTAAATCAGTGAATAAGCTAGTCTTTAGTGGGGATAAACATTCTCTCGAACAGTTTACCCCGAATCAAATTGGTTTCTCTCGAACACCAATGAGCAGCAATTAAGAACAACTTTCGCTTTAGTCCATTCACTCTCTCGAGCTGAATGTGTGGAAAAGGATTTACGATTCACTCTCTCGAGCTGAACCCATGACAACCCAATACCCACAGACCATCAAATCAGTAGTCTAGGTTTTAAAACCTCTCTCTCGAGCAAGCCAAAAACATAAAATTAGAATTGCATTTGCAACTACAACCCTTTAAATTAAACCACAATTACTAATCGAAATCACTTTTAAACAATATTTAAACTATCAATTAACAATACCCAGCAGCTAAATCAACCCATAATCACATAATCACACCTCAAGAATTGGGGTTTTAGCTAGACATCATAAAAAGACAGAAATCGTTACCAAATTGTGTTTCCATCAACTGTGTACGATTAATTTCATCTTTACAAAGGTCAAGGTTAAAGAATTTCAAAGACCCACTTCCAATTTCTCAAAAATGAAAATCTTCAAATCTCCAAAGCTAAGGAAAATATTGTCTCCAAACTTAGAGTTCTTCTGGAAAACTAGATAGATAAAAATTTGATACTATGAAAACTGATAGATGCTAAACTAAGAATTTAAAAATGTATTTATAGCCTTCGAAAAATGTGTTGCGAAGGACCATTCGGCGTAATAAGTTGGTATCACCGATCCACTGGGCGATCCACCTTTTGGTTATTTCTATCACCTTTTTGCTTTGGCCTTCAACATCTTCAAGTTCTGTAACTTTGGGAGATCTAGCACTGCATCGCGGAACCGTTCGGTGACTCGCCGACTGCTCCTTTCTATCGCCGACTTGATTTTCTCCTTCATGGCTTGACACATTTGAACTTTAGGCGAGATCATGGCCACTTGGCGACTCGCCCAATGGGTTGGTCGATCATCATACCTTCTTTTCTTTGTTCTTTCGGCTGCCTTGTTCCTTTTTGCTCATTAATGTCCATGCTTTGTTCCTCAATCCAAATACCTGAAAATCAAGGATTTATATCAGTTAATGGCATAAAATATGCATTTGAGGACACTAAATCTATTAAAATAAAACCCTAAATGAGTCCAAATCGTGGCCTCCTCTCATGTGTACTCGGGGATGTATCCACCGGAGCTGCTCTCCTCCTGTCGGCCACCTTTCGTGTGTACTCTGCCTCAATACGCCGGATGTTAGTGGAGGAAGAAGGGGTAACCTAAATATCTCTCGCATCATCTCGGGGTACTCCAGCACGCCGACATAACTCCGTGATCAAGATTGAGAATGAAAGTGAGGTCTGCCTCTGCTTGGCCCTCATGGCCATCTCTTGATCAATAATAAGCCCCATATCGATGCTCTTTCTAGAAATAATTGACCCAAGGTAGGCCTCCTTAGGATGACGGAGAACGAACTCATTTTGGGAAGACATAATAGAGCTGCTGATGAATCCAAACCAATAATGTGCAGCTACACTCAAGTCCATTTTCTCAATCGGGACTCCTACCTCTATCCACCTCGGGGTGGTGTCTGAGATGAGTGGCACCAACCAGCCCTTAAGCTCATCCAATGAAGATGTGGCAGTAGTCAGGTTGGGGTATTCAAAGTCATACCCTATGTCAAGTACGGTGTTGATGTACTCGCTATTGCATCCAACTTCCTTACCCCGGACCACAACCGACTTAACCGGTCTGAACTTGCTGGCCTTTTTCTTGCTCTTTGGAACCAAGTCACCATACGCTTGTATAGAACTCCCAGACTCATGAACGAATATAGGGGTCTCGGGGTCTGGTGAACTGCTCAAAGCGGTGAAAATGAAGGGTGTTCCTCACCCCGGAGTATTTGCCCACAAGGCCCTATGTAGACAACAACTTCTCCTAGAGGATAGTTCTCAATCTATCACCTTTTAACCTATTGAGAAGGCTGGGAGGAGGGACTACTGGTGGCACTGGAGCCACAAAAGGTGCCGGATCTGGCACTGAACCAGCTGGGGTGGAAGCTGAAGGGACTCTAGTTGATTCAGGGAAAAATCTAGAACGAATCTCAGCCTGTCGGGATTGTAAGGGGTGATCGTCCTCAGGCTCAGATAATGCAGCCCGGGAGTTAGCAGTCACTCTCTCCCTGTTGTGCTCAGGAAACTCAGATGCAGACCTCTTGCCTTTTCCCTTGCCTCCTGTTGGAGGCTCTGTTCTGCCCTTTTTAGAAGGATTTGCTCCTCCTTCATTTATCACAATACCCCGCTCTCTATTGTGGGGCGGCTTATCGATGTTTATCCTTGCCATATCTGCAAAACATCAGGAAAAAGTTAAAAATAATTCAATTAGATGCACAGAAGAATAGTTGCAGACAAACTCGCCAAATCTCTTTGGCGAGCTGTATCGGGCTCGCCGAAAGGATTAGCTTAAAAATCCCAAATTTTTTTGGCATATCGGCGATGGGAAGGCCTTTCGGCGAATTGCTGACAGCATTTGGTGAACAAGAACTATCCCGCCGAAAGTTACAATGCAATTAAGGGATAGAGGCGCAGACAAAAGGCAATCAAGAAAGTTTTTCGGTGAGTCGCCGAGTGCTTTCGGCGACCTTAGGCTTCTCGCCAAAAGTTACAGAACCAAACTACTCATTTAGCATGAAAATAAAGGCGAGATGGGAAACTTCGGCGAACCGCCGAGTGGTTTGGCGAGCTCGACCCAGCTTGCCAAATGACCCAACGTGCCTACTTTCAACCCAACTTCTCAAATTCAACCCGCAACCCCGGAAAATAAAATCAAAGTATGCACTTATCAAATTAAGCTCAGACCCAATACACCCATTACCCCGGGATACTCAAACTTCTCCCGGTTTTGCCAAATTTGGCCATTTGATGACTTTTGCCCTTAAGAATGACGTCAAACGCTCCATCCTTGGGAAAAATACATCATTTGACATAAATAAGGGCTACTTAGACCTCACTCGACTAGACCCAACAACATGCAAGCACAACTCCACAAATTCTAACCAATTTTAAGGCATAAAATTACGGGAATTCAACATTATAAACACTACGACCAAGATTATCAAATTAACACAGGCACATGCGAAATCAATTAAGATCAGAGAGGCCCAGCACACATCACTAAGATAAGCTCATTGCAAATGAGTACAAAATTGCTAAAAATAAACTCGAGGTTCGGAAAACCAACCTTAGATGTCGAATAATCAAGATTAAAATGCTAGGCCACAAAGTAATCCACTCCGAACACACAATCAACGACTTAAATACGATAAAAATGTGAAAATATGTAAAACTATAGTACGGGTGTGAGTTTGGGAAGTTTAAAAGTGAGGGAAAGTGAAAGAGTTTGAAAGTTTAAACCTTTGGCCTTTAAGAACCGTCCAGTTCTCGCCCATTCGGCGACATTAGTCTTGCTCGCCGACCCACTCGTCAACACGCCGAGTGGACACTTACCTCACCGAGTTTTACAGGACCTCCAGTTATTGTGGGGGTCCAAACGGCGGACAAATTCAGGATCGCCGATCTGGTCGGCGATTCGCCAAGTTGCTCTTGGGCTCATCGAGTTTTACAGACTCCAATTTGAAAATGTCTTGAGTCCAATGGCGGTCTAGGTCGACCTCGCCGACCTCTTCGGCGATGCGCGGACTAGATTTTTAACTCGCCCATATCTACCTTTCTAACACTTTCTACACTTCAACCTGCAAACTCAACACATCATTATTTCTAAAACAAAATATAAAGCGATAAACACTTGGGTTGCCTCCCAAGAAGTGCCTTAGTTAACGTCGTGGGATGACACAAGTCCGCACTTAAGTTCTAGTAGTGGGGTTTGCCTTATATTCATAATGCATCCCCTCTTCTGGCTCTGGGTAGAAATGAGACAACACTTGGTCCATTTGGGTACCTAGTAGCTGAATGAGCATGGAATGAGAGGTTGTCATCTGGTTTAGCATCTAGACATTCTCTTTTATCTCCTCCAACACTCTGTCATGCTCTTCGACTTTGTGTAGGATGAGTTAGAGGACCTCTTCAATTCGTCCACCCTCTTGCTTCTTCATCTTTTGACGCTTGTGAGGGGAAATGTACCTGTCCTTCTTTTTGGACACTACCTCCAATTCCATGACTTTCTTGGCCAAGACATCCAGCTGAGTCAACAATTTGTCCAATTCTTGGTCTTTTTATTCCTCCTTGTTGGTCTTGGCCATGTGATCAAAGAGGTGGGTTGTTTTTGCATAAGGTAGCTGGATGAGACTACCTCGAGAGATTTGGTCAGCCACTATTATATTTTTGGGGCCAAGACCCCGGTAGAAACATTATAGAAGCATCTTCTCTGGAATTCCATGAGTTGGGCATTGCTGCAATAGGGTCTTAAACCTTTGCACCAACTCATAAATGGCTTCACCCTCCAATTGTTTAAAATTTAGGATGTTATCCCTAAAAATCATCAATCTCAAAGGAGGGTGATCCATTGGGTCACTGTTGCTACCAGATATTTTTGAGCAGCAACACACAAATCAAAAATAAAAATTAAGTAAGTTCAACTATAACTAACAAGAACAAAATTCAACTTAACTAAAGAATTTTAACCAACACCACTCCCCGGCAGCGGCGCCATTTAGATTTCACGTATCAGGACACTTCTTCCAATACTAAGTGCCAACGATCATTAGTCAGTAATATAACCCAACTAAGTGAGTTGGGTCGAATGCCACAGGGAATGGTACGTGCTTAAGATTCAAGAGCCATGTAGTAATATGTTCAAGTTAATCATAGGTAAATATATTTATGAATAAAAGCATGGTTTAACATTAAGGGTGACACAAGTGTCAAATATGGGGAGTTTTAATTGTAAGTATCGACTACAACAACAACAAATAACACAAATAAGCAAGTAAAAAGACGGGTTCTTGGGATATGATTGAGTTATGGGCTAAGGTAGACAAATGGGTGATTGCAATTGATAGTAAATATAATTAAGAACAACCTTCGCTTTAGTCCATTCACTCTCTCGAGCTGAATGTGTGGAAAAGGGTTTAGGATTCACTCTCTCGAGATGAACCCATGACAACCCAATACCCACAGACCATCAAATCAGTAGTCTTGGTTTTAAAACCTCTCTCTCGAGCAAGCCAAAAACACGAAGTTAGAATTGCATTTGCAACTACAACCCTTTAAATTAAACCACAATTACTGATCGAAATCACTGTTAAACAACATTTAAACTATCAATTAACAATACCCAACAGCTAAATCAACCCATAATCACATAATCACACCCCAAGAATTGGGGGTTTAGCTAGACATCATAAAAAGATAGAAATCATTACCAAATTGTGTTTCCATCAACTCGGTACGATTAATTTCATCTTTACAAAGGTCAAGGTTGAAGAATTTCAAAGACCCACTTCCAATTTCTCAAAAATGGAAATCTTCAAATCTTCAAAGCTAAGGAAAATATTGTCTCCAAACTTAGAGTTCTTCTGGAAAACTAGATAGATAAAAATTTGATACTATGAAAACTGATAGATGCTAAACTAAAAATTTAAAAATGTATTTATAGCCTCCGAAAATGTGTTGCGAAGGACCATTCGGCGCAATAAGTCACTATCGCCGATCCACCTTTTGGTCAATTCCATCGCCTTTTTGCTTTGGCCTTCAGCATCTTCAAATTTTGTAACTTTGGGCGATCTAGCACTGCATCGCGGAACCGTACGGCGACTCGCCGACTACTCTTTTCTATCGCCGACTTGATTTTCTTCTTCTTGACTTGTCACACTAGAACTTTAGGCGAGATCATGGCTACTCGACGACTCGCCCAATGGGTTAGTCGATCATCATGCCTTCTTTTCTTCGTTCTTTCAGCTGTCTTGTTCCTTTTTGCTCATTAGTGTCCATGCTTTGTTCCTCAATCCAAATACCTGAAAATCAAGGATTTACATCAGTTATTGGCACAAAATATGCATTTGAGGACACTAAATCTATTAAAATAAAGCCCTAAATGAGTCAAAATCGTGAACTCATCACAATCAAATTGTCTTAGATAGCTATGAGCTGAGAATACATTTGTAGACATTGAAATTTTGTGGGACTCTACAAGACGTGTTCAATTCGAGTTGGGACTCTACAAGGTGTGTTAATTTCCAATTAGAAGTCTTGGAGGCTACTCAATCATAAACCCTAGTTCAGTACCCCTATATAAAGGGTACTATATTCCTTTGAAAAGGCATCTCGAATATTCCACAAAATTCATGAAATATTCATTAGAGGTCAAATCTAAATCATCCTAGTTCGAGAAATATGCCACTAACAGCCCTCAAATCATGGATAAATCTTAGGAGAGTAGAATAAAGGGAGGAACATAATTGTACACGTAATCTTTATCAATAAAGTTATATTTCTTCTTATTTTATTGTGATTGCAATTTATTTTCTGTCGCTTTAAAATATGTTGCAAACAAATTGTCACGCCCAGTGGGATCAAATCTGCCTTCATCTCTTCTCTCTCATAAATCAAATCTGAAAATCTAAAGCTGCAAAGGTGAAAGAACGAGTACTTTAAGTCTCCTCTTTGAGTTTCGTCAAGTGTACACTCCGACAAGCCTTAAAGTAGGGGGCATTTGTAGACATTGAAATTTTGTGGGACTCTACAAAACGTGTTCAATTTGAGTTGAGACTCTACAAGGTGTGTTCAATTCCAATTAGAAGTCTTGGAGGTTACTTAACCCCAAACCCTAGTTTAGTACCCCAATATAAAGAAAAAATAATCTAAATCATTTTCGTGCAAGAGAAAAACTTCGAATTCATCACAACAGGGAATAAGAATGAAGAAGAGAAAGAGAGACAATTAGTAGTATAGTAGATAAATGTGGCAGAATAATGGCTCTGGATAATATCAAAGTGGTGGGTTATCTGTGTGCTTAGTTAGGAATGAAAGACACGTAGAATACTAGAATATAATAGTTGAAAAGTCATATATGCCCT
Organism: Solanum chiquidenum; assembly: GCA_029582725.1. Classification (NCBI taxonomy): domain Eukaryota; kingdom Viridiplantae; phylum Streptophyta; class Magnoliopsida; order Solanales; family Solanaceae; genus Solanum; species Solanum chiquidenum. The sequence continues at coordinate 53,793 of JAJOOS010002278.1, forward strand.
CAACTTCAAATTTATCGACATCAAGCTAACATGTTGAAAAACAGTCTCTTCTATATAAGAGAAAATATAAAATTTTCTTTCTTTTTTCTTTTTTTTTACCGTCTCTAGGAGCTCCCACCCCTTTTGCTCCCTTGGTGATTCGAACTCGCAACCTTCGGAATGAAAGTGAGGGGTGCTTACCATCCGAGCAACTCCCTCTCGTCATATAAAATTTTCTTTCATTATGTCTTTATAAAAATAAAAAAAGTGGTGAAAATAAATGATTTTATTTTGAGCACTCAAATTGATTAATCTTATCTTTAAAATGACAAAAATAAAATGAAATTATATAT
>JAJOOS010002279.1:0-33807 GCA_029582725.1 Solanum chiquidenum
TTTTTTTCAGTGGGTGATTGGACTAGGTATGTACATGTTACCATACACAAGAAGAGAAACAAGAGCAGTAAATTTGCCATGGCACATATCTGGTGGTAGAGCAATATTCTACATGATAATTGTTACAGCATTGACTGGATTAATGCAAAAATCAACATTTATGCAACTTCCATTATTTTCTGGAGAATCAATTTTGATCAATTTCCTTGCAATTTTCATCCTACTTTTTGGTGTTACTGTTGATTTTTCTGTTGCTCTTGGACGTTATGCATGATAATTATTTGTTAAACATAATTAAATTTCATATTATCAATCAATTAATAAGCAATTTTATACTCTAGAGGAGTGATGTTCTTTGTATAATTTGTTTTTGGGGGTTTTGTTTTGCTTTTGAATTGTGTAAATTGTAATTGAAGTTTGTTTTTAATGAAGTGTTTGTTTATATTTTAATTTTTTTGCCTATGTAATTCTTCATAAGCCGAGCGTCTATCGGAAATATTAGTATATGGTTATCCACGTCCTCTTCACTATATTTGTGGAGGGTATTTTTGTAAAAAAATACTTTTAAAAAATTATGCAATGAGTGATATTTTTAGTACATCAAACCAAACATTGTATAAGAAAAATCTCAGCATAACTAATACAAATATAAACATTACTAATATACTATATTTTGTATTATTCTTATACACTCTGTCCAAATCCAATGACCCCTAAATTCATTGCACCCATGGCAAAACTGTCTTATAAAAGTTTAAATCACAATTCACAACTAATTACTCTTAAGTATATTTAATGGATTATTTTAAATCTACCCCAAATATAAGGGAAACTTTTTTGTCATTTTCTCTTGAATATTCCCACAGTAACAAATTAATCACTCAAGTAAGGCATCCAAAACATTGAAGAAGAAAGTGAATCAAAAAATGACAAGTAGTCACCATTTATTAATGTGTGCCCACCTTAGTTCAATGTCTATAAATCTTTTTGGTAAATAAAGCCAAAACTATATGATTATTTTATAAAAAATTAAATAATTGTCACTTGTCATGCATTTACGTGACTATCTAAGAAGATAAAGGAAGTCCAAGTGGCCTTGAAATAAACATAACAAGTGGAGTATTATTATATAGTATTTACTAAAAGTTAATTATCTACTTAACCAAAACCATAAATATTGGGTTAAAGAGTTCCACGTTGTAACTATATTAGACTTTGTGATCATTCTTTTTTCCCCCCTTTTTCATCTCATTTAACTTATTATCTTTAATCAGAGATTTTGAATTTGAATTATAAAATAGAAAAATCTTGACAAGAAGCATTGGATGAGTCATCAAAATTTGTGTGAATAATATTATTTCACATTATGTTGGTCCAGTTTTATTTAGTACATACGTCTTTGATTAGGACCTTATTATGAGGCATAAAAAGGGGTTAACATGTAACAATAAAAAATTCAACAAGGGGTCCATAATTTGGTCCCATCTTTGAAAATTTGACCCTTATTAAGTCTTTTTTAAAATAATAATAATAATTATATCTAATCCCAATATCTGATATTGTTGTATTTAAATAATATTGACAAACTTATCTCTTCTTTATTTGATGGAGAGTTTTGAGTAACGATAAAATTGTCTTTGTGTGATTTATAGGATTTAAGTTGTTTACATCACACCTATTGAGGTGCGAACCCTGCATGAACAAGAAATGTTTTATACACGGATTGTCCTTATCTCTTCTTTGTTCGCTTTATCGAAAGAGTCTCAAAATTACAAACAATTTAAACAGTATTCAATTAAGGGCCCCGTTAATTAAGATGAGAGTCAATACAAAGCTAACAAGCTAAGCTTTCTTAAACAGAAACCCTAGTCTAAATACAGTAGGATCAATTGATATTGTTTAAATAATCAACTTCACAAAAAGCATCTTTTTTATGTTTAACAAGTTCTAAAATATATTCAACATAAAACATAATGACAGATCTAGACATTGTTATAAACTACAAATTCTCTACGTAACGTAAGCATATTAAATTCCTCTTTTACTTTGTCAACCACAAGTCTATATAAATCTAGACATGAGGCTTCAAATTTAAATATAACCACTAAGGAAAAAGAAATATTAAATAATTTCTTCTCATATGGACAAGTCTTGATAAATAAAATTACTCGATGAAAAATAATAAATATCTCATCAAATTAATCCAAATACGCGTAAATTAATTTGAACATCAAATTGAATATATTAAAAAATAATAATAACTAATCTAAAAGACACATATTATGTATTCAAGTCTTTAGCCAAAATTTCACTCAAGTTCTACCAAACGCAAGTGTGGTTTAATAGGTTATACCTAAATATTTAATGTCGTTGTCTCACATTAACTATAGGCATTTAACTCTATTAATGTGTATATATAAAGATTAGATGTTCTGTTCCCTCCAATTCATTTCATATGTATGTGAGATATTGTCTAACTAGAGATAAAAAATAAAAAACATTAGAGAACATATCTCGCTGATTGTGCAGTGAAGTCATCATTTTTTATGCCGTTAACAACTGTTAAAATCACAATATATCTCGCTCCCTTGCTAACGAATTATCCCTTTTGGTTAGAAAAATTGAATTGAGTAACCCTTTTTACATTATGGAGGGAAAAAGTAGTCATTTTGATTCGGAACTCCAAATATCTTATTAGTATTATAGATTAAACTTTCGCAACAGTGTTTTAAAAAACTCTGTTGGGACTCGCCTCAGGGCTCTCCCTAGGGCGGGACTCTAGCAAAACGCCTCGAGACTCAAGTGTGGGACTTAGTTCTGTAAGACTTACCCCCTAAGCGTTCGACTGCACGCCCTAAGCATGTCCAACGCCCAACGCTCAAAGCTCGCCTAACAGATCTTACACAAATTATGTGTTAAAAACTTTAGTTAACATTGTTGACCCCCATATAATTCTTGAATAATTGAATGATACATAATAATTTTTAATCTATAGAGATAAAGAAGATTGAGAATAACTCAAATAACAAGTTTTAGTATCGCATCTTTTCTATTTGGTAACACTGTGAAAGTAATTATATATTACATAACATTTCTTTTATAAATTCGTCGCGCTTATCATTGGTCTTCATGATTTTGTCATAAGTCTCAAAATTATTATATTTTATTTAGAAATTTGAAAGTAATTTTATTTGTATTCATGATGGAGTGATATTTTTATTATAATACTAGTAAGGCTATTAATTATTATTTTTTAGGGGGGTAAATCGTATAGTATGACGATTTATTTTTTTGAGAATATTTCAAACTATTGATTTATTTTTATAACTTTGCGTTATTATATTAATATACTATATTATAAATTAAAATTTTAAAGATCCATAGGGCTTACGCCCCACGTCTCGAGGCTTATGCCTCGCCTTATGCCCCCGCCTTTTAAAACACTGTTCGTCAATAAGCAAGCAACAACCACTTTGGAACTCTTTTTATTTGCCTATTTATTCTTAAGCCCTTTTCAAAACTATCCAATTTACACCACTTCTTCTTTCTTCATCATCTTGTTCTTGTATCCTTCTTGTGTTGAAATAAAATAATTGAAAGAATTAGTAAAAAAAACATCTTTTAAAAATGTCAAACAAGATTAGTAGTTCAAGCTACCAAGTGAAATCTCCAATGGCTATAACAATATTTGGACACTTGTTGTTCATAGCTATAACAACACTTGTGTTAGTTTGGCTTTTGCACTTTAGAGAAGGCCTTGCTTTCTCTTCATCCAATAAGCCCAAGATTTTCAATGTAAGTTTCTCATAGAACTAGTATTTACTGGTCACTTTTATATCATATCTTCGAGAAATATCTACAGTCCTAAAATTTGATCTACAGTTTCGAATTTCAGAACTGAAACTTCAAGACAATTATTGTCCTAGAGCTTTATTTGTAGAAATTGAAGACAACGGTTATTTTTTGTTGTAACTATTTTTTGTAGAAACTATAGTGTCAACTGACCACTTTTCAACTCTATTTTCGAAAAATATTCTTTGTCTAGGATATAATTAGTTATTTTTCTCAAAAATAGTTTGTGGGAATTTTTGGGTGGTATTTTTTTTAATTTCTATATTTTATTTTTTATATGTTTAATTTCTCTTGTACTAATTATTTGGGTATTTTGGTACGTGCAGATTCATCCATTGCTTATGGTTATTGGATTTGTCTTAATGGCTGGAGAAGGTAGGGTATTTTTTTCTGACATTACCAAAAATCTGTTTTATAAAAAAAAATAAAAATTAATTCTAGTATTATATTTGGTTTTTCAATTATCTTTGCTTTAGACTCTTTCCTTTTTTTCTCGAAATTTCATTATTGCTTCTTCACTCTTTATATTTTCAAATTTGATTTTGAATTTATTTTTTTTTGAGTTGAGAGTTAATCGAAAACCTCACATCTCATACACGATGGAGGTAAAGTCCGTATGTATATACACTATACTCCCCAGATCACACTGAATATATTGTGATCGTTGTTTACTTCTACTTTATATTCCAATTAACGATCTCTTACTAGGTGATATTGATGAGGGTCGGACTTTTTTTATTTATTTACTTGTTTGTTTGTTTCTCTTACTATATTATGAATTAACAATCTAAAATTTTGAATTTTTTTGAACAGCAATAATGGCATACACAACAACTCCAACATCAAGGAAAAATCATAAATTATTTCACATGATTCTTCATTTGATAGCTCTTTTGACTGGAATTATTGGAGTAATTGCAGTTTTCAAATTTCACAATGAATCTGGAATTCCTCATATGTATACATTTCACTCTTGGATTGGTCTTTCCACCATCATTCTCTTTGGTTTGCAGGTAAAAATCAGTATGTCTCAATTTACGTGACACAGTTCAAATTTTGATTCAATCTTTTAATTTTGACAAACTACATAGAAAATACTATAAGTTATAATACTTTACAAGACGTACAAATGAAAGACTTATTTGAATCTGAAAATTCAGATATCATGACGTTTTTGTTTTTGTTTTTGTTTTTTCTAGTGGATATTGTCCTTTTTGACCTTCTTATACCCCGGGGCGCGATCATCGACAAGGTCAAGGGTTGCACCATGGCATGCCCTAATTGGGATCACCATATTTTTCATGGCAATAGTAGCTGCAGAGACAGGGTTGGTGCAAAAATTCATATTTTTGGGCCTTAAAAGGAACCAAGAAGGACTTATAGTTAATTTCATTGGGCTTTTGATCCTCCTCTTTGGAATTTCGGTTGGTGTTACTGTTCTCGTGTAAAATTCACAAATAATCACTTTTCAATCTACGTAATTGAAAAACATAGTCGTTAATATGGATCTTCACTGAAACTCTACGATAATGACTATTTAAAAACGACAAAAAATGAGATGATGTGGTTATTAGTCAACTATTTATATTTGTTATATATATTTTTTTGTATGTTGGTTCGTGTGTTATAAAGAATTACTTGGTTTTTGTATGGGTGGTTTGGTTTTGTATTTATTTTTTTTTCACTACATATTTTTTTTCTTGTATTCATGTGTTGATTCTTGTATTCTCTTTTGTTTCTCGTTTAGTTGATTATGTCAAGTGTATGACTATGACCTTTCTTTCGTAGTTTTGATTGATTGGATATTTTCATCACGACAAGTAGAGCGTATGCAGACCAGATTGTTTCCGACAGAGATAGACCCTCGGCTTGAAACAAAAACAGACTAAAAACACGTAATGAAAGTACAAGAGACAACATGTAGTAAACAAAACAACAAATAGTAGCAGAATAGTACTACAACCAAACAATACTACCATTGAACTACATGAAACAACATATCAACAAAATCGAAGAACAAGAAACTACGAGGACAGCCACTCTGACTACTAGTAAGTAATAAGGGCACCTTCTTATTCAATATACTATCCCGCAAATAAAATAATATATAGATATTCCAGCATACCTTATACAGGTATTTATGCTATTAAGAAAACTAAAACCAAACATTGTATTGAACAATGTTAAAGTTTTATATGGAAAAAACAAATGAACCAAACATTGTAACTTAAAGGTATTCCAAAGACTTATAATAGTTCACCAACCATTTACTATTAAAAACTCGCAACAAGGAAACTAAGTAACTGTCACAATTACTGGAGAAACTGGCAATGAAGAGCTTTTGCTACACCAATAGCTGTTTGGTGGCTTCCATTCTGTTTAATAAGACTGCAACCTCTGTATCCAATCTCATCTTCATCTCGCAATAATCGGAATGAGCATTCTCCAAAGTCTTGAGCTCTTCCAACTTTCTCCTCCTCCTTTCCTCCGTTTCCAGCAATTGCAATTTGGAGAATTTTTCATAATACGTTTCGTTCAGTTTCTTACTCTCCAGCAGAGCCAACCGCCTTAAACTCACTGCCTCACCTCGTGCATCAGCTGCCCGACTCTGAAACAGTCGTGCCTCTGCTTCTTTGATGCGTACAATGCTTCCCAAGCTATCGACCTCATCTTTCTTCGATCGTTTCACTGACCATTCATCTTCAATTGTTTTGATAGCTGTGAAAGAAGCGTTAAAATCATTTGGACAAGGATCAACATGCCTCATATCTTTTTGTCCGCTTGAAAAACTCATGTCATAGAATGAGGACTTGGGAATAAGGAAGGTAAAGGCAGGAAAATCAGTAACTACAAGCTCTCCAAGAATAGCTAGATTACTTAAGTTTGGCAATTCGTTGTTGCCTGTTAATTAAAGAAAAATATATGATATCAGATAATTCTCACCTCATGAGCTAGCTTCTAGGGCCAGGCAAGCGAAGGTCCATTTATTATCATCCCTAGACTGTAGATTTCTAGAAATTGTAGGCGAGCTAATTGTGGTTATCTAAACACATGGTTAATTGTATATATACCAACATAACCATTTCAAATGGAAGTAATATTACGATTAAGGTAGCTACTATTACTAACTTCATATTCCCTTTCGTGGTTTGGGCACCAAAAATAAAAAATAGGAATGAGTATAACATAAGGAAAACCAGAACATTGTAAAAAAGAGACTTGTTCTTATGCTAATAAAGATAAAATGAATTGGTTTGTATACTTACCGCTGAAAAACTGAAATATAAAATTGCAGGCGTCTGAAGGAGAAATCATCTTTGTAACTAGCTTTGTATGCAAGACATCTGCCTTAACATGTAACTCCTTGCCTTTAAGATCCTCACTCCCTTGAAAGATTTTCCGAACATAATCAAGCTCTTTCATCAGGGTTTCCTCACCCCATTCCTTCGCACAAGACATAAACACGTCCTTAACGAAGCCAAACATTTCTGAGGCATGACCACATCCCAGACAGTAAAATTGCATCTCGGTTGTCCCGGAGGGTCCTTTGAGACTTGGACCTGGCTTTATAAGATTTCGACAAATACCACAAACAGCATGACACCAATGCAAGCATGCATCACACCCTACCCAACTGCAAGTATTATTGTCACAGTCGAATTTCAGACACACAAGACACATGCATTCGCTGCAGAATCCCTTCTTTGTTGAACAAATCTTGCAACCGCGATCCTCAATAGGCAAAAGCCTCCTGCAATTAATGTTTCGACACCTTTCAAGTAAGAAAATTTCAACCAATTCTGATGTTAGAAGGCGGGTGTTTTCCGATAAGAAGCTTCCAAGACCTGTTCTTATTGAAACCAAAAATTCTAGTTGGATCTTATGGCAGTTCAAGAGAGTCTGATTGGTAAGATCAGATCTCTCATCAAGTCTGGTCTGAAGGCTAACGAACTCATATATCCTTTCCGGCATTGTTATTAGATTCCTCAAGTATTCTTTTGTTGATTCAACTGTTTCGTCATCAAGCTGTTGCATAATCTGAGCCATAAGAGGAATAGGCTCTGACACTATTCTTCTAAGTATTTTCTGTTGCCTAGAAAGCTCATATGCTCTTCCTCCATCCCTTTTCTCCAAACGTTTCAAATATCCCGAGCCTCTTTTCCTTGAATCCCTTGACAGACCACCAACAGCTCTAGGTCTCGCAGACAAGTTGGATAGGAAAATTGAATTGTTATCCGAGCTTGTAGTCCTATGAATACGATCACTACATGTTTCCTTATTGACCACTCGACTGTCAAACCATGTTCCACCAACATGGTTTGACAACGCAACACCACCGTCACCAATTGGCATAAACCTGTTATGAACTGATCGAATAGTTCCTTTTCCGCAATTCTCTTGCCTAGTAAGCTTATGTGCATTTCCTCCATAACGTTTCAAATATCCCGAACCTCTTCCCCTCAAAGCATCTGACTGACCACTAACCATTATATCTAGAAGAATAAAATTTGCAGAGAGATTAAAAAACTGACAGATTGGAAGGAAAAATTTCAGAAATTTGTCCTCTGAATTTTCTCTCTGGGTAAAAATATTTTCACACCTTTTTTATACTAAATCATAAAAGTAAAATCCTATCTGTCTTTACAGGTAGACATTAGCAAAATGACAAAAATGGTTTGTTATGTATGAGGATAATTTCAAAATAGTTTGTTAAATGTAATCTGATTTTGATTATTGTCCATATATTCTATATTTTATCTCCTGCAAAATACTCTAAGAAATCAGTAATAGTTAATCAAATAATTTCAAAAAGAGCACCAGCTCAGCATATCATTAAGCTATCAATGGGTTTAAAATAAAATCGCATAGATCAGCAATCAGAACAACAACATATGCTACAGCTCAATGAGAAATTGGGAAAAAAATTATCAAAGAAATTCGATTCAAATAACCTCTAGAAGATTTTGTTAAGAGTTCTAGACGCGATAAGTGCTTCCTTATGCGTAACTTGTTCCAAATATATTGTATCGTCTTCAACTTCATCATCAATATTGTTTTCTCCAATGGTATCCACAATTTCTTCTAAACTCTGGACTTCTAAACATGTATCATTTTTCACCTCGGATAATCTAAGAGGCTATTGACATCCATTTTATTGTGGTAAGCAAGATTACTAGTCATGACCTCTAATTCATAAATATCATTTCCACAAGAGAGTTCATTTAAATTCATTAAGGCTTCATCCATGAACGATGTAATCAAAATTAACTTTCATTGAATCTCGAAAACACTTTTTAAATTAATAAATATTAATTTATCGATTAAATAATACCTCTACAAAATAATAATATTTCATGGTCCTAACAATATTAATTTAGAGAGGTTTTACTATATTTATTAGGTACTTCAGGAAACCATAGAGGATATAAATGAATTATAACGTGATCAAGTTCCGAGCTCGGACAAACAAAACATGCATTTCTCTTCAAACTAGTACCGATGGAGGTGCTCCCATGACCACCTCAGAAAGTCACGCAAAAAACTATGGTTTGTTTTAGAACACAAATTTCAAAAGTATTTCTTTCTTTCTTAAACTCCATCCGAGTCAAGGTCAGAGCTAGCTCGGGGAAGTACGGATTTGAAAAAACCCAATAACTTCCATCCAAACCCTAAATATTTTTTGAAAAAGTTCACTAAATATGTATATACAATAAACTCATAAACCTCAAATTTTGGATATGCCTCTTTAGCCAAAGGCTATTAATGGCTGAAAATCAAGACTCCAACTGTGCCAAAGATAAGATTCAGCCAAAGACTATCCATGGTTGTATCCATGGTAACTCTATCCAACAAGGCTAGGACAGATTACCTATTGTTTTTTTGTCTCCACTGAGTTTCGTACCTGAGACCTCAGGGTCCTCGACCACTTCATTGACCACTAGGCCACACCCTTGGATGCTCCATGGTTGTATCAATATAGCATATGGTTTCCCAAAGCAAAAAGTGAACATCAACACAAATTTCATAAGAATAAGCCACTTAGCTAACAAGAAAATAGTCAACTATTTGAAGGATCACTTAATTTAAAAGCAAGTACTGCATGGATTATTTATGCAAAGATTATAAATGGAGGGAATAGTAATGCATGGTTACTCGATGCATTACTAAACCCCACATTCTTATTTCATACTTATCCTGCATAAAATAATAAATAAATTCCATCATATCTTATACAGGTATAAGTTACGAGGAAAAGAAAACTAGAGCTAAACATTGTATCAACAAACGAACTTGAAGGTATCCCAAAGACCTACAATAGTTCACCGACCATTTACTTCAAATCAATGAAATTAAGTAAAAAAAACTTGCAACGATGAAATTAAGTAATTGTCAGAGTTACTTGAGAAATAGTCAAAGTAGAGATTAGGTTATACCAATGGCTGTATGGCTGCTTCCTTTCTACTTAACAAGCCTGAAATTTCCATATACAATTGCATTTTCATCTCGTTGTAATCGCAATGTAAATTCTCCAAAGTCTTGAGCTCTTCCAACTTTTCTCAACTCCTTTTCTCAGTTTCCAGCAAGCACAGTTGGGAGGGTCATTCGGAATACTCTTCCTCCAGTATCTCGCTCTTCGGCCTAGTCAGACACCTCAAACTCCCTACCTCTCCTAGTGCATCATTTGCAAGACTCTGAATCATTCGTGCCTCGTGTTCTTTGATCTGTACAATACTTTCCAAGATATCTACATCATCTTTCTTCAATGGTTTCACGGACCATTCATCTTCAATCGTTTTGGTCGGTGTGAAAGAAGAATTAACATTATGTGGAAATGATCAGCACGCCTCATATATTTCTGTCTGCTTGAAGATCTCACGTCATAGAAGGAAAATTTGGGAACAAGGGAGGTAGATGCAGGATAATCAGTAGCTGCATGTTTCCTAAGACTACGAGCCAGATTATTGAAGTCTGTTGCAGGAAAATTAAAAGGAGGAAACTCCGACAAGCCATTGCTGCCTGTTAATTACAGAAAACCAAAATTAGTAAGATAACCGATATGCTTGTGTAAATGAAAAACAAGAAGTGGAAGCTGTAAGAAATGCAATTCTTGAGAATGAAAAACATTCAACAGGATTTTAAGTAGGAAAATAGAGCATATATGCAAAGTGCAACTAGGATATAAATCATTCTAACATGTACAAACACCATGAACAATTTACGCCCATAGACTATAGGTTTCTCGAAGGCTACAAACACCCGAATAAATATTTAATGAAGAGAGATCATATCATAAGACATAAATGAGGGTAAAATAGTCAAAAAAAACATTCTTAACTAATGTTTTCTTAAGGGGCATGTAAAAGAGAAACAAGCCAGATAATTTGAGTCGGAGGGAGTATACAAATTACCCCTTAATAGGAACCAAGATTTGACATTTTTCTGAAGGCTAACGAACTCATATTTCCTTTCCAGCATTGTAATTAGGTTCCTCAAGTATTCTTTTTGTTGATTCAACTGTTTCGTCAGCAAGCTGTTCGCTAAGGAGAGGGAAACATCAGGCATTGCTAAAGAGAGGCAAGTTTCAATTTTTATCTACTTATCTCTGTTTTCTACTTCATGTTCAACCTCTATTTTACAACTATTCAATTTTTCAACAAATTTGTACTTTTCTTGAAAACCCAACTTGGAATTTTAACAAAAATAGCTTAGAATTAGCTTTTTGACTGCCTAAAGTTTCAATTTTTTCCATTTTTAATACTGATTTCTCAAGAAAATGAAAACCCTTTTCTTGATTCTCTATATTCTATACATTTTTTTACTCAGATTCACTGTTTTCACTTCACTCATTAATCAATGGAAGTAGAAGAATAAAATTTGCAGAGAGATTAAAAAACTTACAGATTGGAAGGAACAGCGTCAGAAATTTGTCCTCTCGAAAAATAATTCTGCATAAATTTCTGTATATCCTCTCGAAAAATATTCTTTTTTTTTTACATTTTTCAATTTCCACTGTTTAATATATTTTTATATTATATATAATTAGTAAAATTGAAAGAAAATTCGTAGTACCTCCGTCCACTTTTATTTGTCATGTTACGCTTTTTGAATGTCAATTTAATTAATTTTCAAAGTTAAATTAAATTACATTAATTTGATATTTTAAACAAAAAATTTAGATATTCAAAAACTATACGAAATGTACTATAAGTTACAATTTTTTTTGCATATCATGAAAAAATGCAAAGTAAAATATTAATCAAAGTTTTTATAGTTCGACTCTAAAAAGGAAATTATGACAATTAAAAGGAACTGATGAAGTATTGGATAGGTAAAACATTTGTTTTCTAATACTCAAATATAAGATTCTTTTAATTTTTAAAATCCAAATAGATAAATTGCATGTCTTTATTAATCCATTTTATAATTGTTTCTATAGTTTTTTTTTTTCTAATTAATTTTCCACTACTTCTTTATTCTTTTATGTGAACTTGATTTTGTGGCATTGTCATAAAACATAGGGAAAAAGCCTCAAATACACCATCAAATTTTGAAGAAAAAAAATTATGTGTGATATATTTTTGGTTTCTAATATATATATATATATATATAAATTAAGTATTAAATAAGGAAATTTATATTATAAGTTGATCCAATATTGATGTTTGCCACAAATTTTATCGTGACAGAAAATAAATTGCAATCACAAAAAATTATGAAGAAATAAGAATATTTATTTATGAATAGTGCGAGTACAATTTTGTTCCTTCCTTGATTCTTCTCTCATAAGATTTATCCATGATTCGAAGATCATTAGTGGCGTATTTCTCGAACTAAGATGATTTGAATTTGATCTTTATGAATATTCAATGAATTTGCAGAATATTCGAGATGACTCTTCAACAAGTTTTAGCATCGAATATATCTTGTAGAGTCCTAACTTAAATCTAACACGTCTTTTAGAATCCCACAAATTATTAGTATCTACCATTGAATTAGAGTTGCATTGTTATAAGTTAAATCCAATACTAAATCGGACTTGCACTAATTAATCGTAACCAATTAAGAATGGGAAAGTTTTTATTTTCCATTATATATATCAATATCAATGAAAAATCCCTAATGTTCTTCTTATTCTTGTAAAATTAAATTAAATTTTGTAATAATGGGCAAAATTAATGAGTATTGGAAGGCAACAGACAAGAATATGATGGATTATTTGGTGCGATACATAATTGGCAATAAGCCTTTTCCTCATAAGCATACTATTATGAAAGTCGATGATATTTATGGAATCACAATATTTACTCCATCGCAAATTTTTCAATCTATGGAAGAACCGAAAAATAAGAACGCACGTTATTTGATCACTTTTCAAAAGAAGGAAAGAGCTAGAGCGTTTTCTAGTAAAGATTCACTTGGGGTTTGGAAATCTACTAGCAAAATCGATCCAATTTTCGATTCTAACAAGAGACTTATGGGGTACGTTAAAATTTCATGGTGGTACTATTATTATGGTGAAAAGAAGAAGAGAATGAGAAAGAGTGAGTGGCATATGAGAGAATATTATGTTACGCCTAAAATTAATTCTCGATGCAACGTTGAGAAAAAAGGCGTTATATTTGTCATGATGTTTAAGAATCAAAAACAAAAATGTAGTACAAATGATAATGATAATAATAATGATCAAGATGATGAGATGCAGATTGTTCAATCTCCACAAGGAGTTCAACTTGATGATCATCAAGACTTTGTTGCTAATCAGATTACTCAATCTCTACAAGGCATTCACCTTTAAGATTATTGCTTATTGGTTGTGTAATTTGTCATATTTAAAATTAAATGTATTACATAATTTTTAAGAATAAGTTGTATGTTCGCAAAAATACATAGTCGTTATTGTTGTTTCACTAAGAGGAAAATTTGTTTGAGAGGGTGGCATGAACCACCTTACATTAATCAACATTCATGTTATATACATAAAAACAATTCTAACCTTATATATACAGTATAATTTTGACCTTTTGTAGCTATAGCTCCGCCCCTGATTGAACTACCAAAAAAGTAAGTATATAGAGAGGATATAAGGTATCAATAGTATCCCAAAAATGTGAAAAAATTCCTTATGATGTTGTACAAGTTATATAAACAAAGTTACTATGAATTAAGCACATTTCAGGAATAAAAAGAGTCTAACGCGATAAAACTCAAAATCTCAATTCAAGCAATCTCCCTGTACAATACAACGCGGATGTATCACAACGTAACATCGCGTTTTTTTTTGGAAAAGGAGGGATGTCGAAATAGATATAGAAATGTGAATGGCAAGAGTGTCACAATTTCAAATTAAGGTCCGGCAATGATGGTTGTGTATTAGGTGGTGGAGCCATTGGTGGTACAAAATTTATGTTGGACCTCTGACCTGAATTAAGTACGACGTTGCTACCGACCCCGTCAACTTGACGGAAGCTCCCGGGCCAAAACATCTCCATGTCATCATCCTCCATGTATACAGGCACCCCAAAATAGCCCTGTTTGAATCTTGCCCCGCCTCTAATAGCATGCATATGCCTTTCTTCTTGTTGAGAGGCACGTTGATGCACCGAGGCATGAGCTTCGATGCCAAGAGATCGATATGGGGAGCCGTGAAGGGGGAGCGATGCCAAGCTAGCATACCTCTCTGATAGCATTCCCATCCGCATCGCCCTCTTTGCTAGAGTCCTCTCCCTCTTATGTGCATTCTGATGTCCTCCCAAAGCTTGTGAACTATAAAACTTGCGCCTACAAAAGTTGCACGAGAATATCCTCGATACTTGTGCAGCTGGAGGATGAGGCACTACTTCACTGCCAGCCTCGGGATTGCCCTTCGACTCGGGATCAGCACCGCTGTTGAAGCCAAGAGTCAAGTCAAGTGTAACCGGCTTTGACTCCTGCTGAAGATTGAGAGAGTTCGTCAGACAGGACGAATTGGTCGTGTTGTCCTTGTAAGGATCAGGAGAAACTTCTTGGGCAGAAGTGTTGGAGGCAACTTGGCTACTGCTGACTTCGGACTCGTCTTCCGATTCAAGATTGAAATTTGGTGGCTTCATGCTGCTCCGGAAAAAACGCGGTGCAGATTTGATACTTAGGTAACAACAGGTCGAAAAATAACTACGCGGTGATGACTTCCGGTCCTTGACTAACCTACAGGTATACAGTGAAGTAAATCATTTTCTGAATTGACAAAATAACCTCCTCTGCCATGTGTTGGATAGCAGAACTCATGGCGGAGCCGGAATTTACCAATTGAGTTCAACATATGAAAAAGTAAACACACGAAGAAGTCAAAGGAAATTCAACATCTACTATATATACATAAAAGATAATTTTAACCATGTATAAATAATGCAAATTTTTTTTGCCTTCGGCCCCCTTGGCCCTACCTGTCTCCGCCCTTGCTTTTCAAGCGAAGAAAAGTGATTTGTATATGCTCAAATCGTGCACTAGTCTGTGTGAAATTCAAATAAGAAGTACACGATAGTATTCACGAGGTACTTAAGCAAACCAGAGACAGAGTATAAGTAAATTATAATGTAATTAAGTTCCGAGCTCGGACAAACAGAACATGTATTTCTCTTCAGACTAGTACCTAGAAGGTTAGAAAGGTGCTCCGACGACCATCACAGAAAGACAGAAAACTTGTTCATTCTCATCTTTTTCTTTAAACATCACCTCTGAAGTCTGAACTAGCAACAAAATGTTTATCGATGTCCTAGACTACAATTAACGATAACTCAAACAAAGCTTAAAGACTACATGTTTTTAGATTATCACACTCTACTCAAATCTTCAAGAATGCACGAAATAGAAGCGGACAAGTTCCCTCAGCATTCAATGTTAAGGTTATGATGTTAACATAACATTACAGAAGGCCTGCAAGTTACCTATGCTTTGTCGTAAGCTTAAAATATTAATAGCATGAAATTCGCTCCGATAAATAGTTTTTTAACTCCAAATATTCTTGAACTCCAACCAACTGTGAGCTCATTAGTAAGCAAATCTCATTAGCTCTACTTTTCGAAGAAAGATTTCAAAAAACTGCCAAGACAACGAACAAACAACTAACAAGAGATAATGTCAAGAGATGTAATGACATGTTTTTCTTACGTTCGACAGAAGACCTATTTGTATAAATAATCAATACACTTCCTTCCACAGAATGATAGACTAATTGACCACACAATGATGCATCTTGAACCTTCTAAAACAATCCAACGACGCTAAAAAAATTCGGTCAAAATTCCAGCTAAATTGCATCCCACTTGTTTTGTGTTACTCAAGAAACGAGATGCATAACGATCTGTAAACTTTTTGCTTTAAGCATGAAAATTTAAGGATAACGGTAGGTTGGTGGCTAACACCGATCCGATCAAACCCCGTCCGAGAGGAATGTACCTCATCCCAAAATGAACAGAGACAGACTTTTACCTCGTAAAGGTAGAGAGATTATTTCCGACAGACTCTCAGCTCAAGTGCAACATATCAACTAATCTAAAAACTTCTATAATAGACTAAAAATTTCAAAAAAAAGTTAGAAACTTTACTGGCTCAATTGTCTTCTTCAATCCAACCAATTTTGTTTTCCTTCTAGTGGGATCTTATAAAAAGTACATATAATAAGCTCAAGTTAATTATATCAGAGTTCAAATTCAGTACAAAAATGAAGAATTTAATGAAAATAAAAACAATAGTTCATTTTCCCTCCTTTGATGAAATTTCTAAAAACAGAATTTGCCCACAAACACAAAAAAAAGTCTAGGAGAGTGACGTGTACGCAGGCCTTACCTCTCTGTCTAGGGAACTAGAGATATTATTTTCGATAGACCATAGCTAAAGTTTAAAGAACTAGAAATAACATATATAAGATCCCAAATTGATTAAAATCATATAAACAAGAACCATACAAACTAGAAACAACAACATATCCACAAAAATTAAGCAAAAAAAATTTCCAAATTTTACAAACAAATTATAATACAAATTAATATTAAACTCAAAACAAGTATATACACTTCTAGGGGGGGGAAATCAAGAAAATAAAAGGGCAATATCAAATCTTGAAGAAAAAACATACCTTTTTTTTTCTTTTTTAATTTTATCGATGAATTTTTCAATGATATGACAAGACTTGTTGTTCTTCTTCTTTGTGTGTACTTTTAGTTTTTACTAAATATGGTGAGGCAGAATTATAAGAGATAACAGAAAAGAGAAAAAAAAAAATAGGAGGAGATAAGATCATTAGATATAGAGAGAGAGAGAGGGAAAAAAATGGTGGGATGTCAGAGAAAGTCAGAAAAGAAATGAGATATCATACATAGTATATTAGTTAGTACTATACACTATTTTTGTTGTTCATAATCATAGCTGAAAAAGGCATTTAACAATAAAGACAGAGGAAAGAGGTGTGGGGTTGGGTGGGTGGGGTGGGGTGGGGTGGGGTGGGGAAAATAGTGTTGGTAGGAAAATAAGTTTGTATTTGTTCGGACATAAAAATTGTGAAATTTGAAAATGAATATTTTTGGACTTTTATGAGCGCTTTATTAAAGTGGAATTGTGAAAACACATTATAACAGAAATAATTTTTAACAGCAATAAATATACATATTATAAAGAGGGCTAAAGTCTTTACTGACTTAAGTAAAGTATTATTAGATCTAATGTCTTATGTCGCTAAAGAATTTAGGGACATATTCCAAGAGTACTAATTATCGTTAAAAATACTTATTTAACGATAATTAAACTATTATCATTAATTAATTATCGTTAAAGATCACTTTTTATGTAATGACAATATTTTCGAATATCAGAAAATTATACTTCATGTTCAATAGTTCTTCGAAATAATATTTGAGAAAAAGGTGAAAAATATTCATGGACAAGGATATCTTATAATAATAAGCTTTTATATGAAATAACTTATTTCTTCATTTCTACTTAAAATAATTCTAATTAAAACAAAATAATACTTGTTTTAAGTGTACAACAGTACTTAGAAAGCCCACCCCCCAAAACGAAAAAGAGAGAAGAAAACAGAATCCATTTACATCAATCAAGTTAAAAGAGCATAAGATTCTGTTCAATTTTTTCATTTAACTTGTTGAATGGAAATCCATAACATCCTCTTGTCCTCTTCTATCTTTCATTTTCTTTTTCCAAAGATAATAATTAAATTATTTACTTACTTATAAAATTTTGAATTTCTATAATATACACTTCAATTAACAAAATATCTAACTTTTTCTAGTGAAATACGTATAGATTCAACTTTTAAATATCGTTTTCAATAAAATTTATACATGTGTGTCAGGTATTTGTCGCAACAAACAAGTGCATAGTTCACATTGTTTGAAGTTGTTACGATTTAAAATTCATAAATCATGATAATACCTAAATTTAGAAATTCAACTACAAATTTCAATAATAAATTTAGTTGCGTTACTTTCTTTACTGTTTACTTCTTCCTTTATTTGGATTTGTTGCATTTGAGTCGAGAATTTTTCAAAAACAATCTCTCTATCAGTGATAAGACATGTGTACACTCAATTTCCCTCATATATTTCACTTGTGAAATTTTACTCTGTATGTTGTAGGGATTTGCAACTGTTGTTGCAACCCCAGCCCCACCCTACATCCAATTAATCATAGATGTGAGGTTACATACATTATTTAGACTCCTCCCTACTTTAAGGTTTATCAAGAACACCTAATTGAATAGAGTATAATAAATTAGAATTGATTTAGTTAGATCTAATAATAATGTAGATTGTGAATCGAAAATAGTAGCTTTCAGATATGTCAAGACTTGCTTACTAAATATGATTTTCGACAATATCATCCATACAAAGTAAGTATTTGACTAAATGTCTAAAAAAAATAATTTTGTGCCTAAGTACTTGCTTGTCAGAACAAGTACTTAGTTCGCCATGTTTGAAATTGTCACGACTCAAAATTCATCAAACCATGATAACACCTAAACTTAGAAATCTAATTACAAACTTCAATAATTATTTTAGTTGTTATATACTTGTTTTATTGTTTTCTTCTCCTTTTACTTGAATTTGTTGCATTTGAGTCGAGAGTCTTTCGAAAACAGTTTCTCAATCAGCGATAAAATCTGTGTATACTCAATTTTCATCAAATTCTACTTGTGAAATTTTACTCCGTATGTTACATTGTTGCAACCCCAACCCTACCCTACCCTACATCCAATTAATCATATATGTGAAGTTACATTCATTATTTATATATAGCCCATATAGCAACATACCACATTTGATGGCAACAAGCCACATTGCAATTAGACAAAAGGGCATGGACCACAGACAGTCTCTATAAAGTTGTGTGAACTATTTTTTGGCAGATTTCATTCAACAAAATGTGCTTATCTCCATTCCTAGGTTTAAAAGTTTATATTTTTTTATAATATAAAGTTTTAATCTCATATATTAACTCAATTAGAAATTATTGAGCTAATATATAGCTAGGTACCAATCCCTATCATTTGAAAAGAAAATGAGATTGTGAAATTCTTCTTCATCACAATTTAAGGTGAAAGTTATTTTACTTCTTCGACTTTGTTTTAAAAATCAAATATCTCTCCTTGATTTTGAATAATTAATAGACATTTCACTCTCCTATTTTGTGCAATGTCTATTTCTCCCTTGTCTCAATCTCGTTTACTATTTTGATATTTCGCCACATTTTAAATTATATTGACATTTCGCTACATATTAAACTATTTTGATATTTCGCTACATATTAAACTATTTTAACATTTTGTTACATATTAAACTATTTTGTCTAATCATAATTGGTGAATATATATTCTGACTTTATTAAATTATTTAACTATAATGAATTATGATATAAATATTCTGTACGGATAAGTATTTAGCCTAAATTATTTCCTCCCTCATAATTTATGCTTCTGTGCTTGGAAAAGATAGCTAAAGCTTTAATTATATTTTAACATAAAAAAATTATGTCATTTAATAGCCATAATTCTTTTTTATTTTTATTCTTTTTAAATTTTCAAATAATGATTGCCTTTAATATTGGCTCCACCACTTTCATAATGCAAGTTGTAGAAGTAAGTCGTATTTGGATTATATTAATTTTAAAAACTACTTGAATAAAAAAATCTAAAAGATGTGGAATCAAACCAAAGTGAATAAAACTATATTTTGGAAAGAACAAAATTATATATATATAATTGGTCAAATCCTTCTAGACATTTCAAATTTCTATAAAAAAAAAAGGCACTTAATTATTAATTATCCTAATATGCTACTCCATTCATTAAACTTTATTGTTCCTTTTCATGTCCATAATGCTCATCATATATAGTTAAACCTTTCCACAATAGCATCTTCTATTTGTTTCTTTCTTTTTCTTTTTATTTTGCTATTGTAATAAAATATTAAAAAATTGATTTAAAAAAATTGACTATTATAATAAAATATTGTGATAGAAGATATAATTATGAAAAAATATATATAATATAACATATATTCCAAAAAAAGAAAAAGTTATTATAATGAAATTATTATAGAAGATATTATAAAAATGTCTGGACGGTATATCTTAATTCGCTAAAGGGATAAATAATAATAATTACATATTTATAATAAATTGAAATAATAATTAGAAAAATAAAGGGTATAATAAGCCACGTGTCTATAAATTTATAATTAAGGTAGAGGTAGCAAGTGAATAACCAAAAGATTGAAAATTTGTACAATTTATATACAGTTAACTAGTAGAGCTACTATCATTCTATTCATATAGGTGTTAACAAACTCTACACACTATACGTGTTGTATTGTATTGTGCTATATTATATTATAAATATTTTTTTAATAAATATAATATTTAGATAGATCGTATTTAAATTGGGACGGGGAGTAATAATTTTCACTTCCCAACCTTCAAATAAAAACATAAACAAAATGAAAATTTTATTGTAGAAAATATCCAAACGACCATTTTGCTATCTAAAGACAAATAAAAATGACTATTTTACCCTTAAAAGTTGTTGAATAAAAGGTGACAATTAGGGGTGTTTACGGTTTGGATAAAAACTGATCCAAATAAAAAAATTAAATCAAACCGATAAAATAAAACCGATTTTATTTGGGTTTGGTTTTAGATTTTTAAAAACCGATAGTATTTGATTTGGTTATGATTTTATTCGAAAAAAACAAAAAAATAACCGAATCGAACCGAAACGATGAATTATATACATATATTTTTATTAATATACATACTTAATATATTGTTTTTTAAACAATTTTAAAGATCTTATATATATATATATATTCATTCAAATTTCTTTATAATTTACTTATTGAAAGTAAAAATGCCCAAGATGAAAATATTTATCTTATTGATTTCATGTATATGAGTGTCTATGACAATTCTTTTAGGTCAATATAGTGAATTTAAAGCTTTATTGATAGTAAATTTAGTGATCGGAAGTTCAGTAATTTAAGTCATTCTAACTATTTTTTCGTTTTGAATGAATTGTTGTCACTTTTTTCACATTTTGAATGAATTGTTTCTTTTATTTTTGTGTTTGGTTAATAATCGAACCAAACCAAACCGAAACTGATAACCACCAAACCGATAAATATATATTATATTTGATTTGATTTGGTTTTGATAATTTTAAAACCAACTAAGTTGGTTTGGTTTTGATTTTGACCAATAACCGATCCAAATCGACCCATGAACACCCTATGACAATAATACAATACAAATATCCAGACTATATGTTATTATTTTACAGTTAGAACTTAGAAACAATAATTGCCGACAACTCCATATGTTGCATAGTACTTAATAATTAAAGATTTTTATTTTGATTTCACACTCGGTGTGGGGATTGGAGTCCACATTGGAGTTTCGACTAAATTCATATCGCGCACGGCAAAATCTATTATTTGGGGGTGACTCCTTCAACAAAATTTTCTTCATATTCAGAGCTCGAATCCAATATATCTGATTAAGGTGAAGCAGTCCCATAACTGCATCACAATTCCTATGAATATAATTAAAGACTCAAAAGACATAAAAACACTTCCTCTTTGAACTTTCTCTATTTTCACGTGCTCATGTAACCATTTGAGAAAAATAACAAAACAATTTTGGTTTTTGAGTTTGACAAAATTGATTATTATTGGTCTCCACTGTTTAATATTTTGACGGGATCAAATAATAATTAAAACATATTCAGTGAGATTTTATAAGTGAGTTTTGAAAAAAGTGAATGTACACGAACCTTGTCCCACTTTTATTAAGTAGAAAAGCTATTTTTCTAAAAGGTTAACCCTCGATTAAAAAAAAGTAATTTTTAAATAAGTTAGAGAAGTCCAAGCGTGAAAAGAATATGATGAAAATAACTATGAAAAGAAAAGTAATGACAATATAAATAGAAATATAGACAAAGAAAAAAAAACAATAATAATTATATTATATTATACTAGTAGGAAAAGAAACAACGATAATATTAGTATTATAGATTTGCATATATATATTTTTGCTATTTTTAGTCTATTTTCTAGAGTTTAGTATAACTTTGAATTATTATATTTAGTTTTCTCTAAACAGATGAAAGATGAAATATCATTATATTTGGAAATTAGGTCACGTGACTATTAATTAATTTTCAAATCCCATTTGCACTTTATTATATTTGTACATATCATTATCCAACGTTTTTTAATCCTTTAATTTAATTAAACTAATCGCTCATTACAAAGAATATTCTTTAATCTCGAGTCTCCAACCTTCAATTTAATATGGTTTTAAATAATGTTTTCGTACTAAGTATGTTTGTATTTTTTGGTAAATGAGTTTCTGACATTATTATTAAAATAATAAGTGTGCATGAATTCACTACGTAGAGGAATTTCTTTTCTATTTTAACCTTCTATAATTCTTTAGATACATATCGGGGAAAAAATAACGTGTATACAAACTTTATGGTAGGGAGATTATTTTTGATAGATTTTTGGTTCAATGATAAATGAAAAAGAAATAGTAATAATAAACAAAAACATCAACAAGATAATAAAATAAACAAAATGAAAGAAACAATTGGATAATACTAAATAGATCCAAGAATAAGCAAACATAAAAATAATACTATTTTTTTACATTTATGCTCAAGAATTGTGTAATTTCCCAAAAAATAAAGGAGAAATTGTACTAGTTAATTAGGAATTAATTACTTAGATGCACTATAGTTTATAATATTACGAATCTTAACAAATTTTGGTGCGTCCAAATACGTGTATTTTGGGATACATGGAGTCGAAATTAGGTGTAATTTGTTCTAGATACATTGTATCCAAATGAATTCGCATGTATATGAGATACATAGATAAATTTGGCTCGCCTCCCTCCCATCTCGCTCACCACTCCCTATGTATTTGATATCCTAGATACATGTGAATTACACTAGATACATACAGATACATGTATCTAGTGTGATTCACATGTATTTGGCATCTAGGATACATGGATATCTCTCTCCCCATATCACTCACCTCCCTCTCCATCTTGCTCGCCTCTCTCCTTATTTAAGTGTATCTGGTAGCAAAACTACAAACCTTACTCTACTTTATGATGATAAAGAGGTTGTCAATTCAAGGATCGATAGATGAAAAAAGAAGCAGTATAACATACACTAATATTAACAAGATACTAAGTGGGCGTTTGACCATGCGATATCATATCACGATATGATATCGTGAGATGGAATCAGTGTTTGGACATGTGATTTTACGCTGATTCCATCTCATGATTCCATATCATGATATGTGATTCCATATTCTCCAAAAATCATGATATGAAATTACCATAATTCCATATCATGATTTGAGATATTTTAATACAAAAATTGATCCACGAGTTTATTTTTTGTTAAAACAACCCCACATTTATATCTACTAACCATTTATTTCATATGTCAATAAAATTTATAATCATATCATTACTTTTTAAAATTTATTATTATCACCGACATAAAATTTATTATTCTCACCAACATATAGTCACTTTAACTCACACCAACCGTTTGTTAAAGTGATGAAATATTTATGGTCTATGAGCATGAAAATATAGTTGCGGATGATATTGACCAACAAATGGCTCAAAGTAACAATGTTGGTTCGTTTTCTAGATCACATGATCGAGAAATGCAAGTTCAACGTGAGGAAATTGTCCGTACTATGAGGAAGGATTATATTAAAGACTAGTACACTACAATTTATGTTCAATTTTTTTTTTATCAAATTAAAGTTAGATGAAACAATTACTTAAGTGGAGAACAAATAGCTTTGTAATAATTTATTATGCGATTTTATAAATTTTAATTTATTTGATAAGATTGAATAAACAATTGAGGCTATTTTAATAGTTTTACAACTCATGGGATTTTTATGTTTATGACAAAATATACAACACAAAAATTTCATATCGCATGTCCAAACAAAACTTCAATTTCATCTCATGATACCATATCGCATGGACAAACGGGCCCTAAGATAAACGAATTGAAAGAAATAATCAGGTAATACTAAATAGATCTAAGAATAAACAAACGTAAAAAAAATATACATTTTTCTAAAAAATTATGCTCAAGAATTGTGTAATTTTCCAAAAAATAAACAAATGAAAATGGATGAGATTGAGGCCCAACTATCCTATTGGGCTAGAATTAGAACTCTAGTAATTGAGAGTAAAAATTTGACGGGTTTTATTTAGATACTGCTATTTAACTTTTAATTCAATTTTTAAAACTTTTTGCACTTCTATTCCATTAGGAACAATTTCCTATAGAACAAAGTTAGTTCAGACAAAAATGATTAAACTTGTTTTCTCTATTCCATGTAATTTTCATTATTTTTAACGAACATATTTTTCTAGAGAAAATATGTTTCGAAATTTCTAACCAACCAAACATGAAAAATAAAAAGTTTTCCTCCGTACCGAACACACCCAAAGAGGTCAAAATTTATAACTTCATGAATTTAAATCTCAATTACTTTAAAAGAAGGGGAAAAATTGAGATGACTAATTGTTTTGTTAATCTTATAAGAAAAATAGGATGGGCTAATTGAATAATAGCCCAATTAATCCAACAAAAGATAAGGCCTCATTTTTGTTGGAAATGTGTAAAAACTTTTTATTTAAACTATAATATTTATTTTTAACTTGTAGTGAACTTGCCATACTTCAAACAAAAATATGTTAGCTTCTTTACATTCAATTTAATAAGTACCTTGAGTTAGATAAGAATTTTTTTTACGACTGAATCAAAAATATATGGACAGACAAAATTGAAAGAGCGTGACTCACTTACAAACACTTAAAACTATTGTCCTAAAATCTAAAAATCATAAAATTTAAAATTTTGAATCCACCCGTGAACTGAAACCGCCCCCCTCACACCACCACACACAATATTATCAACAATTATTCTGTCAACTACTTAAGTTTGAGATTTTAGAAGAATAAGAATTTGAGGATATAAATGATTGCTATGAAAAGTGAGAACTATATGGTAAACCAAAAATAATATGCCTTAGCTGCCATCCACTATATATATGTAGTGATCATTTCATTTCCTTTTCCTTTCATAATTTATATTCACAGATTTAAATAAATATCTGTAATGATGATAAAATTAATAAATAAATAAATAAATCAGAGCTATGATTTCTAGATCTTATGAAGGTGTGGAGAGAATAGGAAACCTAGTTGTGGTTTGATGCATTTTATTTGTGTTGGGAGATATTAGGAAAGCAGTGATGAATTCAAAGAAAGAGAAATTTATATTCGATTAACTTGAATTCGTGTTATACAAAGACTATTAAAAGAAATAACACAATTAAAATTCAAAAATAATCATTTTCCAATTTCTTGTAATTAAAAAAGAATGTAACAATGAGTGTGCAAATTTTCTCCTTATATAGATATACACTCATAGCTAACATTTAAATTTTATCCACCAGATAATTTTCTGAGAAATGTGTGCATCGAACTATCCTTCGCTTAAGGTGGCTCTACTTATGCGAGAAAGCATATATAACAATCATTTAGGATATAATCTGCTCAATTAACTCGATCATCTTAACGAAATTGTCTAATACTTTCTCTTGCATATTTGTGGAAGTTTCTTCTTATCTAGAACCTTATAAGTCCAACAATAGCTTAGCTGTCACCAACTATATACTAAAGCATCTTTCAATTTCATTTTTATAAAATCCTAGCTGTCTTATGCCAACTCATCAATTCCTTTGGGAGGAAAAAATATATTTTATTTTATGAGTTTAAAGATTGTCTTGTCACTTGATATTTGTCTGGAATATATATAAGTTGATGGGTCCCAGAAAATGACTAAAAGATTTTATTTTTGTGAAAACCATGAAGAAATATTGTAGTGGGTGAAATTTCAAAGGCAATGAACCCCCACCATAACAAAAAAAACTTTTTTTTCTTAATTTACACTTTTCTGTGGAATTTATTTTTATAATAATTTTCATCTGTTTATCGCATTTCAATTAATTTTACGAAATATGTGTATCATTTTCTATCAATACAAATGCCGAAATCAAGAATGGAACAAATGGTAGAATTGACTAGTAATTTTAGGTTTACTGAAATTTGAGTCGAGACCTTATGATTCTAAATTAATCTATTAATCATTAGGTAGCTCATAACTATAAGTAATTTCATATATATATGACTTACGAGGTTTGAGGCTAGAAGTATAAAATGTAAATCGATCTTATTTTTATCTCGTAAAGATAAAAAGATTGTTTTTAACAAATCTTCAATTCAAGTAACACACAATCAAATAATTTCAAAGAAGAATACAAAAAAAAAAAAAAAAAAACATAACAAATTATAGAAAAAACATAACATTACATTAAAAAACAACCCCAAATAAATTGTTTTTTTTTCAACATTTGAAAGTAATATAATAGGGGGGAAATGTGGATGGTCAATTTGATGTTTGAAGAGACAAACTTGTAACTACTAAGTTGTTTTTTAGTGTGAATAATCATTTCTTTGAGATTTTGTTGTCGGTTCTTTATATTTTTTTATTATTTATAACGGTAGAAAATGTACACCGAAAGGCATCATATTTTAATAAATAAATTTTAAAATTAAATGTTAATTTACTCTAATAAAAATATAACAAAATCCAGTCGGTGTTTAGTATTCATATTAGAATTAGAGTGATTCAAAGTCATGTCAGAAAGTTTTATTGTTAAGAGAGTAAAATACTATCTATCAAAAGTAATTTTATTCTGAAAAAAGTTTGGAATCGTAACGAATAAAAATATATTTAACGGTCTAATTACTACAATATTTAGTGATATTATTCATGAATAGCTAAGATATTAGATATCTATATATGCTTCTAACTAAGAGAAACTGACTAATGACAAGTATCAATCAATTTTATATATATATATATATATGTTTATATATAAAGTTCACCAACAAGAGGGTTCATTCACGCTCTTAATTAAATTAAATTATTTGTTTGGTATGTAAATTAAATTATTCAGAATTAATTTATTTTATTTAGAAGATAACTAAAATAATTTCACATTTGATAAAATAAAATGATATATATCTCAAAATTAAACCTGAGATGAAATTAATTTAATACAATATTGTATCGATGCTACTCTACCAACTAAACAGTCGTATGATTATACATTATCTTATTAAAGTTAAATGGTTTGTAATAACATGAAATAATAGAAAAATGTGTCATGAAAAGAATAATATAACAAGATTTTTGGGACATGCATGGGATTATACCCTTAACATTGGGATATCCAATATACATAAAAAGCTTTTTCTACTTTTAGGGATTCTTTTTAGCTAGTTGAGTTTTAATTTATATTTATAAAAAGAATAAAAGTATATAGTAAAACATTTCCTGACATTGGACATATAAACTCTCACGTGTGCACTATCAAAAAAGAGAAATTAATATTAGCATCATTTACAATGCATTTGGGATCTCAATATATATGGATCCTCTTCTTCCCTAAGGCTGCAAATTCTTGAATAATTACAAAAACAAGAAAACAACTAGAAGCCAACAATATTTCACACACAAACCTTGTAGATTTATCTATAAAATAATTTTTAAAAAATGATGCATTTCAATATTTTCTTAATGAAAAATAGTATATTCTCAAATGTTATGACATGTTTAATACAAGTTTCAAAAAAGTCATATATCTATGCAAGGTGATGTTCAAGGTAAAATAAATATATTTAGTACTCCCTTTGTCTCAATTTATGTGACACATTTCAGATTACGAGATTCAAACAAGTGTATCTTTGACAGTAAATTTTTCCTATATCTTTTAAATATTTTGAATTATCAATTATATTATTGGGACTTATAGTACTTTTTATGTAGTTTACAAATATATAAATTTCATTTTAAAAAAATATGAAAATTTCATGAGCAAATTTTCGGTCAAACATAAACCGTTTGATTCTCGAAAAGCGAAATGTGTCACATAAATTGAAATATATGGAGTAGTTAATAAGTAATAAGCTTGTATTAGGGTTTTTTTTCGCGGTGTAGGACATGTTTTTGAGTACTTTTGGAGCTAAAACGGATGATTTAGAGCTCGGAGGTTCAAGTAGATCAACTTCAAGAAGACACATGCATTATACGCCATCTTACGCGATATTTTACGTGTATTATATCATGTAGAACGTGTATGTTTAATTATTTAATTTGATATAAATTTGATATATACTTGTGCATATTCAAAATCGTAAATCTCGTTAGGACTAATCTTTCCTATTTAGCAAAGGTGAGATAAAATTATCCTCAACGGCTGTTACTATGATTAGTTAAAGTCCAACTTAATTAAAGCTTTCACACCTTTAACAGAATTGACCCCAAAATTGACGCCGTTAACTTCGGTTAAAAAATGCCCCATGATTTTCGCTCCTCTCTAGTCAAGAGACTCACCTTTTCTCCTCCTCGGTGTTCGGTATTCGATTCAAAATCGGAGTCTGTTAATTCAGATTTATATCAAAAAGTCTCACTTTAGAGGATAAAGTGCTCTCCTAACAAATACATTGTCATATCCAAAGCTCGAATTTAAGACCTTGAATTATATGATAAATGAGTACTGACTACTTTATCACAACCATTGATGATATGCGTCTCGAATATTTTATTTTAGTGTGGGACCCACTTTGCAACGGCTAGTGGTGGTGACATGGAGATGCATTAAGTAATGTCAAATCTCAAAATTGATAAAGTGGTATGCCACTTGGCATTAGCCCCGCCGGTGCTAAACTAGCGCCACCCCACTACAAATTTACCTATTCGTTCACTTTTACTTTTTTCATTTTTAATTTACATGCCATTTAAAAAATTAACAATTCAAAAATATTTTCTCCGTTTATTTTAGACTTGACACATTTAATAAGAAAATAGCAATTAGATAATTACATTATTATTATTATTGATCACGAAGTGGCAAAAGTGCATGAACTTGCATAAGTAGAATGGATGTAATTATTAGGTTAAAAAAATACCTAATGTCATAAGTACTCTAAAATTTATATAATTATACCAAAAATAATGGTTATTCTTTTTGTAGTGTATAAAACCTCATGTTATTTTTGGCACTAATTACTCCTTCGTTTTTATTTATATGTTATCATTTTAGATTTTATGTCCCTTAAGAAATTAAGTAAGTTTATTATCGTATTCTAATTTAGAGATCTTTTGAAGTCAAGTTTTTAATAAATGGACATGAATTAATTAATTTGACCAATGAACATGGATAAATTATTTAATTTTCCTGTGTTGGTAAAAAAATAGTGTCATTTATGCATTGATTTTGTGAAATTACAAGTATTAAGAAACATTTATATTTAATAAGGACGACATATAAATAAGAACGAAGGGAGTACTAAAGGAAGGAGTTACCAATATATAGTGGAATCAAACTGAGTTTCACACACTATCAAATAATGTGATGTCGTAGATGAAGTTGTTATTTTTCTTAATTAAAAGCCTTATATTCGAGTTGTGAATATCTTAGTAGGAAGTATTTTTCCTCGAATGACGCTTTACATGAACCTGAATCCATTCGAGTTGTAATATGAATATCGATTGAGATAAAAATTGTATTAATCAATTAGGGGTACTTTTGGAAAGTAAACACTCAACCGAAAAAGGTCGGCGCGTGGGGCGGTTACCTGGTGAACACTGCAGACAAAACTGTCCAATTTTATATAGGAAAACAATTATACTAGAAATTAAAACACATAAATAATGGTAGAATAAGATTAAAAAAATAAATGAAGAAAAAAATGCAAAAATATTAAACATGACAAGATAGAGCAACCTGAAAATGTTTTAAGTATAACAAAATAATATGATAATTAAAATAGAAACTGAAAAAGATAACACTACAAGAGTAATAAATTTGAATTTAATTGGGATATAATATAAATATCAAATGGGAAATTGAAAAATATTAAAGAATTGCTAAATTAAAGAAAGGGAAACCACTTTCTAGTCCAAAAAGCATTATCTATCATTATTTTTAAAGCTAATGATTCAACCTTATTATAAAAAAAAATTAATCATATGATGGCCCCACTTCTTAATCTTTGAATGGGCATTTTTATTATTTTTGTAAAAAAGGTGTACCTTTGCGTTTGTGGCAATTTTAGAACTTTTGTCAAAGGCTTCTTAGAGGGATAAAGTGGACAAAATTTAAATGTTATTAGAGTAAAAAATGGTCAAAAAAGGAAAAAAGGGTTCAATTATTGAATGACAAATTGAAATATTGTGATCTTTATTCTATATTTGTTAAAGGATGCTAATTAGTAATTAGGGCTAATTACTTTTTGACTTTTAACACTTCTATTGTGGTTAAAGAGTAATTCTTGGTTTATGTTCTAATGCTAGGGGAATAGGATATCTCGTGACCTTTTTTTTTTGTTATTCACTTGGTATAATTCATTTTGGAATCCTGATTAGTTTAGATTTATGTTACGTAAGTTTTATTAAAATAGAAAATGATTCGTACACACTGTGATTGTTTTATACTAGGGTTCGAATTCGAGATCTCTAATTAAAAGTGGATGAATCATTTTATCAACCTAATATTTTTAGTTTCTCATTTAATGTTCAGTACTCGTTTTGAAGTCTCAACTAATTTAAATTCGTACCAAATATTCAAGGAAAAAACTCATATGGATAATTGCACTTTTGGTCCAATAGCTAGCAAAATGTTTATTTTGATAGTTGTAATTTAGATCAAGCATATTAAACGCACAACTACTAGAGACATTTTACGTTCAAGACCTGAAAATAGAGAGTCGATAAATCTAATTTTATAAACTTAGCAAAATTGTAGCTTTTCCATGTGTGAATCAAGTGGCCCCTTAATGCCATAATTCATGTTTTGTGTAAAGAAAATAATCATAATTGCAAAGGTATTATCATGTGTTGGGATTTTGGGAATAATAATAAAATTTTACAATAAGAGAAGTTCAAAAGGTGGTTATAGACTATAGTCCTTATAATTTTACTGTTTCAATTTAGTAACAAGTAGTAGCATGATATTGGAATTACCTTTTCTAATTATGTTTTAAATTATTTATTTTTTTGTTTCTTTCATGATTTTTAAAAATAATTTATTCTACAAGGATGTCCTCATCTATATATATTAGCTTAGGTGCCAACTTTAGTTGCCAAACCAAATTATTTCTATGTTTAATTGGATCCACTACTTTATTATCCCTAAAATGTGATTAATTAGTGTGATAATTATCAAATATGAATTAGGCACAAGAAAAATCAATCAAGCAAGAAGCTTTGGTTTTTGGGAAGAAGTTAAATACTATTTCACGAATCGATCGAGTTACATGTTCTATTATATTCATACATAATAATTTTTTTACGAAGTTATAACAAAACGAATAACTTATACAAATCTTTTTAATTAACACTATGGATAAAATAGAACGATTTTTTTCTTCATAATTTTTAAAATAACTATTTGTAGCAAACACGAGTGGGAGAGAGGGGTGGGTATAGCCTCATCATCTCGATGTGTATAACTATTTGTTGTTATATTTATTTTGTATTATGCTACTTTAATGTCTTTATTCTTATAATTTAAATTGCGAGTATTTCAAAAATATCTCTATCTTATAAAGTTAAGGATAAGATCTACATAAAATCATAACCTTTCCGAACTTTACTTATGAGACTTTACGAAATATATTATTGTTAGTAAACATGATAATTAAACCAATTACAATTTTCTATGCTTAATTAGAGCCACTAATTTATCATCACATGGATGTGATTAAGAGAGTTAACTACCAAAAATGAACTAGCTAGGCACAAGAAAATTTAGTATATGAAGAACTTAATCAAGTATAATGACTAATTTTAAGGACTTATTAGTCAAATGAGAAAAACTTTTATTAGTCAAATGCCACTCTTTTCTCATTATTAAAATTAGGCCAAAAGACATTCTCCTAACATCACTTTAATTAGAGGTACAAACATCTAATGAGTCAGCAAAAAACATGTGATTTTAATTAAATAATTATTTATTTCTATGTTTAAGTATTCCAAGTTAGGCTAGTAGTAATAATTTAATTTGCAGAATCCAAGTTTACCTTTTCCCTATTTTCCTTTTCTTTTTCTCCTCATTTCACCAAACTTTTTTCATTTTTCTTTATTTGGGAGGTTTATTTGACGGGACGAATATAGAGCATTATTTATGGATTTACGTGAATTTAGTAGATGTATTTAATTTATATATAAAAAATTATTAAATATTAATAAGTACTCTATTTGATTATAAATTTAATTATTATTTTATATTAATTTAAGATAACTATAGAAATTGAATTTTTTTTAAATTCTGAATTTGTCCTTACAATTTATCAAAACTAGGAAGGATGAAAAAAAAACATACATTTCATTTTAGTGCTAATTTTACATCTTCCAAAATTCTATGTGCTATATTCTCATGCTTTTCTTGTTGTCCATTTTTAAACCATTTTTTATTTTATGAACTTATTAATACAAATTTCCTTCTTATTTTGTCAAAAATAAATAAAAATAAAACAGTTGCCAACTATTATAAAATAGAGAAAAGAAAGGTCATTTTTTAATTTTATTAAATTTTTTACACTAGTGTTTTTTTGAAAATACAACACCCAAAAAGTAAAAAAGAAAATTCCAGAATAAATAATTGCTTGCCCTAGTTGTTCATCTTAGTTGTAAAAGCCAAAAAAGGATGAATCAATTTTCCTTTTTCCCCAACTTCTTGACTCTGGTTATTTTTTTTTATAATTAATAAAAATCTCTTTTTCTTATAGCCACTTAATTTTAAAAAATACAAAGAGAATCAACAAAAGAAAAATAATCCATTTTTCACTGCCAGAAAAGAAAAAACCCATTTTTCATAGGAATCTAATAAAACTATAAAAGGACCATATTTTTCAAAGAGAAGTTTATAATTAGATTCCAAACTATCACAATTTATATATCAGTTTGATTACTTCAACTATCAGTTATTTCTTTTCTTGTCTAAACTATTTCCGTCTATTCAATTTGGTATGTTTTTAATATATAAATAGTGATAGTTTAAACAAAAAAAGAAACAACTAATAATTAAAGTGTAAAACTCGAAAAAAAATGACAATTCAAATATATTTTCAACCATTATCTCATTATTTATCTATAAGCTATATATAAAATGAGAGAATCAAACACTTATCAGCAAAGTAAAAATTTAGATAATCAATTAAATGAGCTACTAAGATTTTCTATCGACCCGTGATAATCAGTGATACATAAAAAATCAGATAATCAAT
>JAJOOS010002280.1:0-33296 GCA_029582725.1 Solanum chiquidenum
AGGAAAACAACAAAGTCGATCCTGAATCAAGCAATAAACAACCATCTTCACATATACCGACTGATCTTGATGATGCAGTTGGTGTAGCTGATTTTGATGTTGGTGTATCTGTTAATGAGGGTGGACATCAAGTTAATGTCAATGAAGAGGTATGTATCCGATACATTATTTGTAATTGTCGTTATACCTCATACATTAAGTATGTATTAAGAATCAAAATCATATGTAGCAGCACATATAGATCATATATATAGTTAAGGTGATTCACCGAATCTTCTATCTCATTAATCAGTTATATATTTCAACTTTATATTCATCACTTATGTTAAATAATGTATCCGTAAAAATTATGTTAACACTTTTTTTATTATTAAAAATTCAAATATAGATTGATCATACTATTAGTAACCAACAACAAATGAGGCGTGTTTCAGAGCTCCAGCCTACATATGAAAGGACTCATGTTGATACTGAAGCAAATTTTTACTAAAATTTTCATCACTGCTTTTAACTCGCACAATTTTAAGGATTTAATATCCCACTTCCTGTGATAACTCATACATATAAAGTAATATTAATTGTCATACTTTAAATTAGGGAAAAATATATAGATACATATAGCATATTAAATTTTTATGTATACATTAATTATATAATAACTTTT
Organism: Solanum chiquidenum; assembly: GCA_029582725.1. Taxonomy (NCBI): domain Eukaryota; kingdom Viridiplantae; phylum Streptophyta; class Magnoliopsida; order Solanales; family Solanaceae; genus Solanum; species Solanum chiquidenum. Next base: position 665 of record JAJOOS010002280.1, read on the forward strand.
ATTATATGCATTTATTTAACGTGTTCATTTGGTTGATGTATATTTTTCTTAATTGACTCAAAATTTATTATATACATTGATTGTGACAGAGTAAACACAATATGTATATCTTATTTATATTTTATTTGTATACATTACTAGTGTATATATCTAGGAATTGTGTGAATGATTGGAATTTGATGTATAGATATTGCATATTAATTTTTTATGTATTATAAATTATTATTGTATATATTTATTTACCGCGATGATTTAGTTGATGTATTATTTTTTATTTGATTTCAAAATTTATTGTATATATTAATTGTGACATGGTAAATGCAATATGTATACATTATTTATATTTTATTTGTATATATTATTAATATACAAAGTTATATTGCATAACTATTGATGTATACGTCTAATAGAAATATTACCTTGTGTCAAAATATTTTGAAACATATAATCAGGTTTCTATGAATACTGTCAATTGTGTATATAGGATATATATAATATTTATGGCGTATACATTCAACTTGAAAATGTGTATAGTAGATTGTTATAGGGTCCTCCCTCAATGTATACAAAAATCATGATTCACATTAATTAAGAATCAATTTTTTCTTCGACATGAATACCGAAGTGAGTTTGCATATGTTGAAATCTATTTTGTAGATGAAGAATCTTCAAAATTAAAATTATTATCCACTAATGTCCATACTTGACGATTTTCAAACTCATCGACGTTTTTCATTTCAATCATTTTCTCCGAAAATTTCACATCGTTGTTGTAATCTTCGTCACTTTTTACATATTTTTTATTTTGAGAATGAACTACTCTTACCCATTGAAATATAACAGAAATCGCAAAAAGTTTATAAAAATTCTTGCACCCAACTACAAAATAAGGATAGTAGAATTAAATCCTCTATTTTATTGAAAATAAATTACAGACAATCAATATATATAAAAAAAATAGTGTGATTAGAGTTATTTATTGTGAAGATTCGTTATTATAAGTGATCCCTAATGAAGATATTTTAGGAAAGAAAATATAAATCCTAAAATTTGAAAGAGAGAAAAAAGAGAGAAGAATAAGGGGAAGTAGAAAAAATACTGCGAAAAAATTATAAAAAACCTTCAAAATGTTAGTCCTTTTCATCAAACGACTTTGAGAATAAATGAATTTGCATAGGTTGAGTACATTGATACTGATTCTTCAAATTTTGAGTCGTTATCAATATGATTAGAAGTAATTTTTATAATGTCCTTCAAAGTATTCTTCTTTCCTATCAATTTTCATAAAAATCTTCTGAAATCGCCTAAATTATTCCAATATCTTGTACACTAATTAGTGTGAAAAATCCTTAAGATCATATATTAGATACATTGTATTAAAATTCTAGGTAGCTAAAAATCGAAAATATATTGTGATAATTTTTTATTTGATTGGATTTTCTTTTTGAAGATGTGTTGTATCTGGAATGTTTCTGGTTTGTATTAGAGCCGTCAATATGGGCTAGGCTCGTAGGGCCAGCCTGGTCTAACCAGTGATTTGATAGGGCTGAGCTACGATTTTTAGAGCCCATTTAAGAAAAAGGTTTTTTAACCCGTCCTGAATATGCCTGCCGATTTGTAGGGCTTGAGAAATATGGATAGGGCCGACCCGTGGGCTAAAATTTTTTTTATTAAAAAATAAAAATAAAATAGAGTTTGAAATATTACAATTTAAATATAAATTATGTTTATAAAAATATGTACTACATAAAATAAAATTTTCCTAAAATTTCTAGGGAATCACTACATAGCCCGTAACTTATGGAATGTTGTCATAGTTTTTGTGTTATATTATGATCGTTTGAAAATAATTAGGTTAATATTTCTATTTAGCTATTTATGCTTTTACTTGAAATCACACTTAATAAATATTATAAAAATAATTTTATTTATGGATTTTGATTAACAAGTAGTAACACTAATATCATGTAATATTGTCTTTTTGATATTTATGATAATATTTTTAAAATATAAATTTAATTTAAAAAATTATAAAAAATATACTTTTAAAAAAAGAGGGCTGGCCCGGCAAAGCCCATAGCCTACTTGTGGGCTGAGCCGACCATTTTCTGGCCCACACCAAAAATGGGTTTGCCCAGCTTGATCCGTAAAATTTCAAAGCCTGTATAAATTAGCCCGGATGGGGTGGGCCAGCCCATATTGACAGCTCTAGTTTGTATATAAAATTGGGGTCTAAATTTGTGGTGATGGTTGTGGTGATTTTTCTTGTGACGATACAAGTGTATCTCATAAAATATAAATGGTACACTAATACATTGAAATATAGTAAATTTTTTGGATCGTGATTCAAAAAGAATTTTTTTTTTACTGATATAACACGGATTTCAGAATGGGTACTCCGTTTAATAATTAATGAAATTATTGCTGTATTTGATAAATAGACATCAAAATTTTATTTTGTTTTTGTTTTACTAAGAGTTGCGGATTTTTTTTTAATATGCTTGATCATGCAACAGAGGCGTATCCAGGATTTTAAGATGATGGGTGTACTATTACGAAAAGGTCGATCTAAGATATAAATTTGATCGGTTTAATATTTAGGTTCTTATCACTAAAAATAATTAAACTTTTAAAATTATAGGTCCAAAATTATTTTTACCTATCCAAACCACTTAGAGAGGCGTTATCCAATTTTAGAAAGGAAAATAAAATGAGATAAATAAATGATTCAAATTTCTAACCTCACTTAGAGAGGTGCACCTGATCATAATTGCACGGTATGATACTATAACTATGAATTCACATATCTATATTTAATACTTTTTAAAAAATATAACACTACTATTTATGATTTCAAAAGGAGACCATGAATTCACGTAAAGTCGGTGATCCTCCTGGATACGCCTCTGACATGCAACACGTCGACCATATAACTATTTACTAAGGATGTAATGCTGAGTCAGAATTTTGAAGAGAACAAATAGAGTTGCACCAACAAAAATAAAAAGGTCTTATTTGAGAAAAAGTTGACACAAAGTATGATTATATTCTTAAAGGTGATTTATCAACTGAAATCTAGTTACATTTCATTTTCAAGAATGTTACTAACTACAGTCTACTAATTTTAAATGATATGATATCAAAGCTTTCAACCATACTCCACTAAGGTAGGAGATTTCGTATTTTAATTTTATAAGCTCTAATTTTTTTAAAATATAATAGCTTATTGAGCTCAGGATACTTATTTAAAAAATTAAACAATTATTTATAGTATAAATATAAACTATGAGGTCAAAATTACTGAGTCATATCAGACTTGTAACTATTGATTGACCCTTTTACTCATTAAAGTTCCACTAACGGGTGACAATTATTCAACAAAAAGATTAATTATTAAACTCAAGTATTTGATATTCTTCTTCAACTATACTTAATGGCCAACCTATATTAATGTTTTCTTTTTTGGCACGTGTCTATGTCATGGACATTAGAAATATAGACTACCAATAAATTAAGTAATAAAAGAAAATTTTATCCTTCATTCCTTTTGGATTTGGTAAAAAGGTATATTTAAATTGTTAGGATTCTATCTTCACGACTTATAAAAGGGTAAAAGAGAAAAAGGGAATGTAGATATGCTTCTTTTTATGTGAGAGTTGATCTTTGACAAGAATAAGAATCAAAGTCATAATTTGAAGTTTATGAGTTTAAAATTTTTTTCTTTTTAAAAATATTATTGTATAGATATTAGACCTCACCCCAAACTAGTTCATTAGGTGCGGATCGTTCAAATCATAATCAGAGTGAGTTAATTGCTTTGATACCACACAAATAAATGAATCTTGAGTTTAACTTAACCTCAACAATTAAATCAAGACATGAGGATTGTTCAAGTCATATTAAAGATATCACTCATTCTTTGAAGAGTTGACGTGGGACTCTTCACAATTACTAGATTCAAAGTTAATAATTTAGACATTCGCGATGAAAATGTACTTTCCCCCCAACTTTCTGGGGACTAGCTTGCTTCTATAATGCAAGCGGGCAAAGAATGTTATATAAATTTCTTTGGACAAATATAAAATTAGAGAATCTTATTAACTCTATTAGTTGTCTATCTAAACTTTCAACTTATTGGGAAAAATTTAATTCTCCATCTTATAATTTTTTCTCAATAGTAAACTAACTATACATCGGCTCTGCTCCTGAATTCACGATTCTTGATTATATTGACGGTTCAAATAACGATGCAATTATTTTTTTTAGTCAAATACATTGGTTCTACCTTCGAAATTTTGTTCAAAAATATCATTTCAAAATTCAGTCAACTAAACAATGTCATTTTGGCAAGTGAGTTGGCTATGACTTGATACCAAGTTTTTCTTTTGTTTGTTTATGTTTTTAATCCCCGCAGCTCTTTCAAGATACGGTGTATCTTGTTCAAATAAAATCGTTTGTCAATCAAAAATGAGATTAACTATTATTCACTAACAATAGACAAGAAAATTACACCATCAACTCATTCAAAATATTTGTCGCTTTATATATTTAAGATAAAAACTAAATGAATTTGTATGTACTCATATCTTTTTGAAACATTTTTGGTTGTAGTGTCTGAATATATACCTTAATTTAATTCTACACAAATGAATTAATTTAGTCCGATTAAAACTTTAGATTATTAGAATAAATACTTGGGAAGGGAAAAGTAACTAAATAATTAAAATATAGAAAATTACTGCGACAATATCACAAGTACGTATATGACATGGACACATAGTAATCACATTGGACTACTAATTCGTCAACTATCGTCCAATATCTTTAATATTAAAATAATCGAGAGATAATTACAATTCGATATCTCTAGGTGATTTCATTTATAAATTTGTTAGCAAATAAAATATAGAATTTACAAATTTAAGCAAATGTAATTTATATATATATATATATTAGCATGCATAATCAAGTATAGTTTTATGGGCGATGTTAAAAAAAGTTGACTGGGAGTGGACGGTAGGATCGAAAAATAGGAATATATGCTTATTCACTGCGGTGCAATAGAAGAATATATTAATGCTTAGTGTAATCGTCTTTTATTCTATAATCTAGTTTTAACTGCCCAACTGCCATGAATTTCTCAAAGGAAATGAATACTCTTTAAAAATGAATATATGTTATTAGAACCAAAAGTAAAACTAGTAAACCATACCAAAAGAATACAAGAAGATAAAAGGATTGGGTCAAGTATATTCGTCACACATTGAAATTGAAATTGAAATGTACATTAATGAGTTGATACCAAGAGAATAAAACTTCATCCCCTTAGAATACACCCAAAAATAATTAAACGGAACTTTTTTCCCTATCGGAAATAAATTTTGTTGTAACATTTAAATTCTATATGTAGATGTTGTGAAATATTAGCAATATAAAATAATATAAGACAATAAATATATAGACAAGATATATGGGAGAGAATGCTTTCTTATTTCTTTCTTCTGTACTTTTCGATTGTATCTTTTATAAAATAATCATCGCTATTTATAGTACAAAATGTCTTTGAAAGTTACATGAATTAAATAGAGTTCATTTATTTAGTACATGAACTTCACAAAAGAGTTACGGAAGACATCCACATTAATGCATTTATAACACTCCCCCTTGGATGTCCATAGATAACGTGCCTCGTTAAAACCTTACTAGGAAAAATCCAGTGGGAAAAATTGTAGTGAAGGAAAAAGAGTACACATATCTTGTAATACGTCGTGAGTGCTGCCTCATTAAAAACCTTACCAGGAAAATTCAATGGGACAAAACCTTGGTTAAGGAAAAAAGAGTACAACACGTATTTTACTCCCCCTGATGAAAACTTTATTTGATATCTTGGAGACGACGCATTCCAATCTTATATCTTAACTTCTCAAATGTTGATGTTGACAATGCCTTAGTGAATAAATCTGCAAGATTATCACTCGAACGAATCTGTTGAACATTTATCTCACCATTTTGTTAAAGAACATGTGTGAAAAAAAACTTGGGTCAAATATGCTTTGTTCGGTCTCCTTTGATTTATCCTCCCTTTAATTGAGCTATGCAAGCATCATTATCTTCATACAATATTGTTGGAATCTTTGTTTGCACAGAAAGACCGCATAAGTGCAAAATGTGTTGAGTCATTGATCTCAACCATACACACTCTCGACTGGCTTCATGAATGGCTATTATCTCTGCATGATTTGAAAAAGTAGCAACTATTGTTTGCTTCATCGAACGCCATGATATAGTTGTACCTTCATATGTGAATTATAAATAGCCTGTCTGAGATCAGATTTTATGTGGGTCAGACAAATAGCCAACATCTGCATAACCGATCAATTCTGACTTGGATGCATTAGAATACAACAATCTCATATCAATTGTTCCTTGAAGATATCTGAATATATGCTTAACACCTTTCCAATGTCTTCTTGTTGGACATGAGCTGAATCTCGCCAATAAACTTACTGCGAAACAAATATTTGGCCGGGTATTATTGGCAAGGTACATTAGTTCCCCAATAGCACTGAGATATGGTGTTTCATCACCAAGAATCTCTTCATCCTTTTCTTGAGGTCGGAATGGATCTTTATTTATATCAAGAGATCTCACAACCATCAGGGTACCTAATGGGTGTGATTTATCCATGTAAAATCGCTTCAAAACCTTTTCAGTATATGTTGATTGATGGATAAATATTCCATTTGTCAAATATTCAATCTGAAGGCCAAGACAAATTTTTGTCTTACCAAGATCTTTCATTTCAAATTATTTCTTCAAACACTCAACGGCTTTTGAAAGCTCTTTAGGAGTTTCAATGATGTTCAAGCCATCAACATAAACATATATTACTACAAATTCAGATTTTGACCTTCTTATAAAAATACAAGGACAAATAGGGTCATTCTTATACCCTTCCTTTAGCAAGTATTCGCTAAGACGATTATACCACATTCGCCCTGATTGTTTCAATCCATATAAGAATATCTGAAGATTTATTGAACAACTTTATTTTGAATTTTTATATACTTCAGGCACTTTGAGTACTTCAGAGATTTTCATAAAAATATTGTGGTCTAGTGAGACATATAAATAGGTTGTGACAACGTCCATTAGATGCATTTCAAGTTTTTTATGAACTGTCATATTTATTAGATATCTGAAGGTAATTGCATCTACCACATTGCGAAAATCCTTATGCCATAAGTCGTGCTTTATATTTTACGACTTTACCCTTTTCATTGCGTTTTCACACAAAAACCCACTTGTACCCAACTGGCTTGACACCTTCAGGTGTTCGAACTATTGGTCCAAAAATATCACATTTTTCAAGTGAAGCCAATTCTGTTTGAATTAATTCCTTCCATTTTGACCAATTATTTCTCTGTCTACATTCATTGACAGATCTTGATTCTAAATCCTCATATTGTTGAATGATTTCAACTGAAACATTATAGGCAAAAATATTATCCACCACAATATTATTTTGATTCAACCTTTTTCTCGTCGAGACATAATTTATAGAGATTTTCTCATTCTCATTATTTTCATGTATACGAACCTCCTCTGTGGTGTCATCATTTATTATGTCTCAGAGCTCTTCATGAGCAATTGCCTCCATATTATGATCATCTTGATTATTTATTCCTTTCTTTTTTGAAGGATTTTTATCCTTGGAATCAATTGATCTACCACGTTTTAAGCGTGGTCCAAACTCATTTGCCTTAACATTTTATCCTATCGAAACATCAACTCGAACTTGAGCATTAGCAGCTGGAATATATAATTTAGTAACACGTGGAAGGTTAGTAAATGCATCCGACAGTTGATTTGCAATATTCTGTAAATAAATTATCTTTTGAACTTCTTGCTCATATTGATTTGTTCGAGGGTCTAAATGAGACAGTGAAAGTGAATTCTAATCTATCTCATTTTTCAACTGCTTTTGTTCTCTCCCTAATGTTAGGTATAATGATTCATCAAAATGACAATCAACAAACCTTGCTGTAAATAAATCTCCAGTTCTAGGTTCCAAATATTTTATAATAGAATGAGATACATACCCAACATATATCCCCAACCTTCTTTGGGGACCCATCTTTGTGCGTTGTGGTGGAGCAATTGGAACATATACCGCACAACCAAAGATTCTTGTCACGACCCGAGCCTACACCTTGGACGTGACCGACACTCAAGAATCATTGCTGGTCCCCAAGCGAACCTTCATCCTGGCTGACTACAAGCGGAAGACTAACTCAAGCATACAAAGCTTAAAACTGAATAAAATCAATAACTCAAATACAATGCTTTAACTCAAAAGATTAACTCTGAATAAAAACAATATATTCAACTTGCCATAAAATAGGCAACTTAAGTCTTGAAACATTTAACAAAATAAATGAACAGACTTGTGAAACTCTACCGTCTATCTATGAAGCCTCTAACTGACAAATATGGAAGTCAGGACAAGACCCACAACATCCTAACAACTGATATAACTGAAAGTAAAAGTGGAACCCACCGGAAGCAAGGAGGCTCACATAGCTAACTTGAACTCCATGAGGTATCAACGAAGCTCCTGTTGATGATTTCTGAATACCTGTATCTGCATCATGAAATGATGCAGGCCAAATAACTCAGTATGTGGAATGTACAAACATGTAAGGGGAATTCTAAATCATAAACATAAACTTGAACTTGATAAAAAAACATACTTATCTCTTTTCAAACTTACTCAACTCAAGGAATACTCAAGGATACTCAAAACTACTCCAATTTACTCAACTCAGAAGTACTCAAGGATAAGATACTCAGCTCGAAGGACTAAACTCATGATACTCAAGGATAAAGCAATAGTAAAAGATGCAATATATATGGAAAGCTGTAAAACTATAGATAGCAACTCAATGTATTGAAAAATACAATAATACTCAGTGTCTATATAAAAATACAATATAACTCTGTGGAAGTTTCTCTAACCGACAACCATCACTATGAGCTATGTGATGATATATCGTCTCGCCCACACTGCCAGAACTGTCTTATACTTTTCCAAGGTATAAGACCTCTCAACTAAGTGGATCCACTAGTCTGTGCAAAAAAAATCACTAAGGAATCAACTAAAAAGTATGATCCTTTCTACCCACGTCGGCTACATGGTTTATGGAGACTTGAGTTATCTGAACTCGTCCCCATATCGGTGCTCAATACTACTCCCAAAATATACTCAGCTCATATGTTTTTAAAACATAACTCTTTCTGTGGTTTGAGATTATTACTCAAAATCATTCTCTAAAAAGATATGTTACTCAACTGCTCAAAACTCTTTTAGAAATCTCAGTTTCCTCCTTTTTTAAATGTGAAAACATTTACTCTTGGAAATACTTAGTTCCTATATATCATTTTAAGGAAAATGAACTCGACTATACTCTTTCTCTACTCAAGTTCTCAAGTCTTTAAACAAGTTTATAAAAGGTTGTAAAAGACTTCTCAAAATAGGGTTCATGCCGAATGATGGACGTAAACGACTCAATTCGAGGTTTTTAATAACCATACAAAGAACTCGATACTCCCGAACTCAACAAATCAGAACTCAAGAACTTCAATGATACTACTCATTTCAAGAATGCTCAACTCATAAGGTTCATGCAGAATGATAGGCATGAACGATTCAACTGAATGACTCAATGATAGTCATCATCTCAAGATTTCTCGACTCATATAGTTCATGCGGAATTTATGGGTCTACATAACAATATGGAACTCATGTATCCGACTCTTCTAATTCTTATACTTACTTCCTAAAAAATTAGCTCAAATCGATAGTTGATCTCAAAGGATTCAAAATTGAACTCAAAGACTTTCTTGAACTCTACTCTTAACTCTCTCTTGAATGTGAATTATGAATTCAAGAGTTATGGTTCATGATATGAAGGATATCATGATGATGAAGTATACTTATGAATACATTCTCTTCATTCTCATACTCACTTGCTCGAGTCTTGAAACAAGTTACTAGAAGTTATAGAAGACTCCACAAAAGGACTCAAAGGGACTTTCTTAGAACGTTCGAAAGAATTCTCAAAAACTTAACTCTCAACTCTACCTTGAATTTTAATTATGAATTCAAGGTTATGATCATGTTATAAGTGATTTCTAGGTGTTTAGAAATAGCTTAGACTATTTAGAATCAAAAGGGAATGAAGGTACACTTTAAAAGAACTCAAACGGAGCAACCGATTGCAAACTGGACGAGTCAGGCAACCCTGGCGCACTGAGTGGCGCGAGGCACCAGCCCCTTAACTTCATAGAATAATTTGGAGTGCACAGGCTGGCACAACGCGCCCGGCCCCAACCCAAAAAACTCGACGAATTTCCTTGCTCGTTTTCTCACCCTAACTCGCCTAGAATCGAACAGTTTCTTCCCCAATCACTTGGATTTGATTACTTAACACAAGTACACTCTAATATACTCAATACAGTCCTTAAAACACTCACTTCCATCTCAAGAACTCATCAAAAACCCCAACACAATAGGATTTAGAATGAACTTCAAGAACACTTCTCAAGAATTCATCAAGAACTCTAATCTTTCAACTTCAAGAACACTTCTCAAGAATTCATCAAGAACTCTAATCTTTCAACTTCAAGATTGAAATTTTGCTGAAAATAAAATGATTGGCATGTGGGTGAACAAAACCAACACTATGGAAGATTACATACCTCTTAGGGATCAAACCCATGGCGAAAATCCGCGACAAAACTCAAGAACCTTGACGAACGGCTAGATCTTCTCTTCTCTCTCCTCTTCTTTTCTCTTCTCTCAAAACCCTGACTTATTTTTATGAAGCGTAAACTGAATCCAATCAGTTTTTCCCCCAACTTAATTACTAAAAATGAATTTGATTAATTGGGTAGTGAAAAGACCATAATACCGTTTTAACTTTCTTTATCTAGACAACCGAACTTTGAATGAGCATATCTCCCTCATACGAACTCGGAACTGAGCAAACTCAGTGGCATTGGGAAGATAATTCAAATATATTTCCTACAGTATCTGGTATCAGACCTAACTCACTTGATCTAGGAGGTATGGTCGTTTAAAGTCGACCCAAAACTCATACTTAGCTTAACTTTGTCAAACATGCCAAATTTGATTATTTCCAAAAATGGTTTCTTTACAATTCTAAGTCTTTCTAGTTCTTTCAAAAAGTGAGGTGTTACATTATCTCCCCCTTGGAATCATTCATCCTTGAATGACGGCTGGAGTGGGTACGGGACGGGGTTACTCTTATCATCTCTGCCATACTAACTAGAATTGTCCGCATTACTATTCGAAACTTAAGGGCTCCCATTAAACTATTTCACATAGAAAGCCCCATATTTTTCTCCCTCCTCATTAATAACCTTAGACTGAATAAACACGCCATCACTATCACGATAAGATCATTAACCTTCTCTTTTTAACATCACTCCACTACTAAAAAAGACCTCTAAAAAGATATTCCCCAAAATCTTTGGAACTCATTACTATCTTACTCTCAAACACTTGAATTGATTTCTCATCGTGCCATCTCCCCTTTAGGTCTAAAGCTGATACTTGAAAGCTATGGACCTATTCCAACATCTCTAACTGGTCTACATCCTCTTTTACTCTAACACTTGGGATAAGCTTATCTCATGACTACCGAACTCTCAATAAGCAGGTACTAAGACCTCTTTCTAAGGTGTTTCTCTTAACCTCTTTTGATTGGGCACCCTCTCAGTTCACCTCTTAATGCTCTTGTTACTCTTGTGACTTAGCCACACTTCACTTCCCTTATCTAAAGGTTAGGGTCTCTCATTTGTACCACTCATATGTATTGAAACTTATCACCTTAATTCCTCACCTACTCTATGTCAAGTCTTGTGAAGACCCGGAAAACTAGTATGTGAAACTAGAGCCTAACGAGTTTGGTTTTGAGTTTGTTATGGGGTTTCATGTGGTAGAATGTCTTCCCAAGCTTAGTTGAGAGGTTTAGGGGTTAAGCGTCAAGGTATGACTCCACAAGGACCATCCAAGGGGTCCTTGAGAAGGACCCTAATGCCTAACCCCCAAGACTCTAAGAAACCAAAAAGCTATCAAATTGAGGGTGGCTCACGGGTAGGACCTACGCCCCGTAGGTCTATCCACACCCCGTAGGTCTATTTACGCCCCGTGGATGGCCTCCATGGGTCAAGGTCCCAAAATGCAAGCCACAACCCCAAACCACGGATCTGCAGGATGGGGCATGAGCCCACCTATGGTCCGTAGGTCATGCTTGTGTTGCTGTTTATTTTCGGCCAAGACCCTGCAATATGGTAATTTCCTTTTCAAGTTAGATGAGTTAAGGGACGATTATTATTGAGTTATTAAGGTATTTTAATGGTTTTAAAAGTATTAAACTCCTATTTCAACTCATTATTTCCCAACACTCAAAATTAGAAACCCACATCTCCAAATATTCTCTCTCTAGAAATTCCATTGAAGAGCAAGATCAAGGTCAAGTCTAGGGGTCAAGGAGAAACTTTCTTCTTCAATTTCGTGTGGAATTCTTCCCTAAAGGTATGGTAGTCTTCATCTTTGATTAAGTTTCATTCAAGGAGCCCCTTCAAAGATGATTTCAAGTTTTCAAAATCCCCCAAAACCTAGGGTTTTCAATCTATGCATGGGTTCAATTCCAAAATATTTTCAAAGGTTCATACATGATGATTTATGATGGAATTATTGAATTAATGGTGAATTATGACGATTTCTCCTATGAACCAATGTTTCCCACAAAATCCTTAATTGGAAGTATGTGAATTGGGTTGATTGATCAAGAATGTATGTTGAATTGTGTATGTTTGTATGGAATTAGTTATTGAATCATGTTAATTAACTTATCTAATGTAGTATTCTAGATGTTTGGGTTGAGATTGATTCATAGCCTTGAAGGGCAATTTCATGAAGGATTATGTATGATTATGATGTGAAGTATATATGTGTGATCTCTATGAAAGTGTTATGATCATGTTTAGAATGCAATTGTGTTATTATTGAAAGGCTATTTCTTAATTTAACACTTATGAATGATGATGATATATGTGAAGGTTATTCTCACATACACAAACTCATGAATGAAGAATGAATGAGGTTTCTAACATTATGTTAATGATGATGTGTTGATTGAAAGGCTATTCTCAATTGTACACTAATGAATGATAATGACATGTTCTGAAAGGACTTTCTCACAATATGAGGATTCTTAGTTGAAAGGATATTCTCATCTTTGAATCTATGAGCTATCCAATGAATGAATGTTGGATTTGAGATGGATGCTCATCCGGGAGTTGAGGTGGGGTAACTAGTAACAATCTTTTATCCTATAATGATGACTAAAGTAATGAATGTTAAGTACTCCGTGGGGAATAATGCTAAGCACCGAGTGGATATGAATTGAGATTGATGCTCATCCGGGAGTTGAGGTGGGGTATCTAGTAACAATCTCTTGAGATGGATTCTCATCTGTGAGTTGAGATGGGGTATCTAGTAGCAATCTCCTTATCCCATAACTATGTGCCAACATATGATATTAGCTAGTGGATCCACCTAAGCTAAAATGTAATGGTCCTACCTTAGGGAAGTATGAATCCCTTATCCGGTGAGGGTGACACCGGAATTCCATGAATTGCTCACATGGTCTATGTCGGTTAAGGCTTACCCCCACAAAGAATGTTAATGAACTATGGCTTCTCAAGAATGCACTACTTAGTATGGGTGGTCGTATGAGATGCCATCTATGCATTGCACAAGTTGGATTTGAGGGTAGTCATGGTGTGTTCCTTTATGTTATAATGTTAAATGAAATGAATATGCTCTTAATGAAGCTAATGAAGAATGTTGACTTATATGTTTAATGTGATGATGCATGCTTTACTTGGTTTGTATTGTGAGTTACTTCCTTGTTATGACTTATGAAATGCTTATGTTCCTTATTTATGAGTATGGTCCAATGATGAAAAGGAAGAATGGTAAGTTCACTTTTGGTGGCCTTAATGTGGTACTTGGTGTGGATAGTGGCATGAAACGCTATTCATACATTGCACAAAGTATAGCTTGGGGTTACTTAAGGTGAAGGCTCTAATGTGATGAGATGGCTTACATGTTGATTATGTCCTAATGTGATGAAATGACTTATATGATGCTTATACTTGTACCTTATGCCTCTTAAACTTATGTTCATGAAGTTTTCTCAAAATTGGCATATACATGGTTTTCAACCAAAAATGTCCGTTTTAAGCATGGTTTTTGCATGGCTATCATACTTAGTACTTAATTGTGCTAACCCATATTATTCTATTTTCTATAAAGTGTAGGGAATGACACTCAATTTGATTCCTCTCGTGGCTAAAGGCTTGGATTGAGTTCTTCCAAGACTAGTGGTATGTCCTCATGGATTCGAGGACAAGTACTTTTGATGTTTCATGTCTTTCATTATAATAGACTATTTTAGACTTTCTATTGTAAAGGGCCGTGACCCTACTTTTGTTTTGAAGATTGTTTTTAGATGGACATGTGAGACTAGCAGACTTTCGCTGTTTAAAATGAAGTTTTTTGATTGTATGGATTTAAAGAAAGGTTTTAATTCTGCACTATTTTGATTATCTTATGAATGCTATGAGGCTTGTATGAGGCTTTTCAGAGTCTTGTACGCTGTGTCACGTCCGGGGTGTAGGCTCGGGTCATGACAAGTCTTTTAGATCAAATCTCAAGACTAACATTATCACCCTCATGTTGCCATTCTTTTGATCATGACACTCATCTCAAATTCAAGCTTAATGTTTATTAGTAAACCTGAATATATGATTGCTCACCTACCATACTATACCTCATTACTTTATCTGTTCTATAACCTTCTAAACATCATGACCCTCTCAAACAAATCATAAGCCTAGATTAGATCTATCACTTAATAAATACTCTGCTCTCTTTTTCAACACACAAATTTAGTCTCCTCTAATACGACGGCACATCGACATCAACTCTATTCTTGTTAACAAATATATACTCTATATCATCTTGACTAGCAACTCTTACTCTACCCATAAGGGAAAACTCTCATCAATAACTTACTGGGTGCATGACTATAATAATATAGCTCTTCAAAATACTATCTCCCTTTCTTAAATCACTAAACCTCTGCATACTTTCCCCTTAACTCTGGGCTCTTTCACTACTACTGCTCATGATCTCGTAACTCATGCTACCTTTTGGGGTGGAAATAAACATACCTCATCATAAGGATTTCAACTGAAACAAGGTTTAAGGAAAACAATACAACTCACTTTTAGATCATATGCACGATTCATATAATTATGGGTGCATTTCTCTGAAACTGAACACTTAACTTACTCTTGGGATTCTCTCAAGCCCCTCTGGAGTCTCATGACTTTCTCAAGACTCTTGCTAAGAACAACTCATCCATAAGGATCTTTACAATTAACTTTTCAACCACCTCTAGTATGATGGGTAGTCGAATGAATATGAGAAACGCATGAGTATGAATAAATCTCTATGACTTATCTCTATTGCACGATTAAGAGTCTGAAAGAAAGGAAACTTTTCCTAAATGTTTGTAGTCCCTCATTTATAGAAGTGGGGACCTCACAATCATAAATAAGATCCTACTTGATACGTCTTCATAGACACCCTAGGACACTTGAACTCTGTGCTCTGATACAAAGTTTGTCACGACTCGAGCCTACACCCTAGATGTGGCCGACACTCAAGAACCATTGTCGGTTCCCAAGCAAACCCTCATCCTGACTGACTACAAGCGGAAGACTAACTCAACCATACAAAGCTTAAAACTGAATAAAATCAATAACTCAAATACAAAGATTTTAACTCAAAAGATTAACTCTGAATAAAAATAATATATTCAATTCGCCATAAAATAGGTAACTTAAGTCTTTAAAACATTTAACAAAATAAATGAACAGACTTCTGAAACTCTACTGTCTATTTATAATGCCTCTAACTGACAAAGATAAAAGTCGGGACAAAACCCATGACATCCTAACAATTGATATAACTGAAAGTAAAAGTGGAACCCTCCGGAAGCAAGGAGGCTCACCATAGCTAACTTGAACTCCATGAGGTATCAACGAAGCTCCTATTGATGATTCCTGAATACCTGTATCTGCATCATGAAACGATGCAGGCCAAATGGCTCAGTACGTGGAATGTACAAGCATGTAAAGGGAATTCTAAAGCATAAACATAAGCTTGAACTTGTTAAAAAGGAAACATACTTATCTCTTTTGAAACTTACTCAACTCGAGGAATACTCAAGGATACTCAAAACTACTCAAATTTACTCAACTCAGAAGTACTCAAGGATAAGATACTCAACTCAGTAATAAGGTTCTCAACTCAGTGAAACTCAACAATAAGGTATTCGACACAATGAAGCACAAATCAATTCAAGATACTTGATTTAACGTTCCAAGCATACCTCATCCAATTCTAGGTGTTCAACGATCGTAAATCAGTATAAAACCCAACTAAATGAGTTAGGGTCGAATCCCACATGGAGTGGTACGTGTTTAAGATTCAAATGGGAAATATAAATATGGTCAAATCAGTCATAGGAATAAAAATTATCGAATAAAGACATCATTCAAATCAAGGGGTGACACGAATGTCAAATGGGGGGGTTTTGATTTTCATTATCAACTACAAACAGTCACAAACAATACAAATTAACAATACTGAGACGGGTTCTTAGGATGTGATTGATTATAGGCTAATATAGACATATGGGTAATTGAAACTATTAGAAAATAGGTAGATATTAGTGAGTAAGCTAGGATATAGTGGAAATAAATTTTCTCTCGAATAATTTACCTTGAATCAAGTGATTTATCTCGAACATCAACCAATATGCAAAATAAGACCAACCCACACATTAATCCATTCACTCTCTCGAGATGAATGTGTGGGATTGGGTTTAAAATTTACTCTCTCGAGCTGAACCCAAGTCAACCCAATACCCACAAACCATCAATCAATAATTTTAGTTCTAAAACCTCTCTCTCTCTCGCAAGCCAAGAACACAAACATAGAACTGCATTTGCAACTATAATTCTTAAATTAAACCACAATTAATGATTCAAATCACTTTTAAATAGCATTTAAACTAATAATTAGCAATACCCATAAACTAAATCAACCCAAAATCACATAATCACACCCCAATAATTGGGGTTTTAGCTAGACATCATAAAAAGGTAAAAACCGTTACAAAATTGATTATCCATCAACTGGGTAAGAGTGATTTCATCCTTACAATGCTCTAAATTGAATATTCTCAAAGACCCACTTTCAATTTTTCAAAAGTGAATTTCTTCAATCCTTCAAAGCTAAGAAAAACTCTCTCAGCAGTCTCAAAACTTAATAAAAAAACTATTCTAAAGAGTATTTGATAAAAGATAATAAACTAAATGTTCAAAAATATATTTATAGTCGCCAAAAATAAGCTGCGAAATCTCATTCGGTGAAGTAAGTTGGGCTCACCGAACCATTTGGAGAGTCGCCCTTTGGTCTCTTCCATCGCCCTTCTTCCTTGACATTTGATATACAGTGAGTTTACAAATTTTTTAATATATTTCACTTAAGAGTTGTGTGTGTCTAGGGCCATTGTTTCTTCCAATATACACGCAAGTGTATGTGGTCACGCAAGTAGTATAGATTCTTTAAGAAATGAGTTATCGTTCCCAAGGGACTTATGATCAACTTATATTCACTTAATTCTATAACTAAAAGTAAAAAATAACCTTTTCAAGAGTTGATGATTTATTGTTTATCTACTAATAATTATGCACTAATTGAAAGTAACTAATTGTGAACGACTTTGATATAATGTTTCAAGCAGGTTAAAAGCAATTTCAGGGGAGCAACATATAATGAATTTCATGTATTATATTATTGGCTTAGAAATAATTTCAGTTGTCAAGTTACTGGTTTGTAGGGTTGATGATATGATCCGGGTTATACGCCTCTCGTCGCCTACCCCAGTTAGCTATCTAACTACATCGTTGAGCGGGGATAAATAGACCAACTGGCGAGCATTTATATTTCATCCTATTTCGTAACCAAGCAAGGTGTTTGTCTGGGCGTCACTCCTGAACACTAATCACCTCAATTTAATGGGTGGACCGAGGTCTCTATATTCTCTGGTCTATCTAACCTCTCCTCTCCCGATTCTAAGATTTGATAATATATTTATATCTAGATGGCCAGTCAAGAAATACTAAAACAAGAATATAAAAGTAACTTATAATGACAACAATCTGTTCGTAGCTACAACCCCAGAACTAGGGCATTTAGCTACTCATGCTATTAGAAAACAAGAAAATACAATAGTTCATGCAATTTCCGGAAAATAGAAGAGTTTAAGGATTAAAACCTATTACAAACTTGAATTCTTGTTCTTGCCCACTAAATCAAAAGTCGAACCCCTACAATAGAACCCAAGGGGTCTATTTATAAGTTTAGGAAAATTGGAGACAAAATCTACTTCAACTAGGAATCCTTTTTATCACAACTTAAACTTGAAAAATCCAGATTTCCTTGGCGTGTCGCGCCTCCCATCTCCCCACGAACATGCTCCAGTTGTATCAGTGTTGGCGCGCCGTGCCTCTCAGAGCGCCTGAGAAAGGCCCCAGAATGTTGGGCCTTGTCGCGTCGCACCTCTCAGCGCGCCTGAGAAAGGCCCAGAATGTTGGGCTTTGGAGCGTCGCGCCTAGCAGTGCACCTGGACCTGAGGCCTTCATGCTTATCCACTTTTCATGCTCTTTTACATCTCTTTTCTTCAAGTTGATTCCAATTCCCTTGAGAGTTACTGAAACAACTAATCATGTGTAAGTGCACAATCCTCACAAGTTACACCAAAAATTAAGCTAGTGACTAGAGATCATTCTTCAATCCAATCGATTCATGGGTAAATATTGACAACTTAGGCATATAAATATGCCTGAGATCACCACTCCATACTTAGAATTTTGTTTGTCCTCAAACAATCTCTAGACATTCAACTCTTTTTCACAACCCTTGGACTTATCAACCCACCTCAAAATCAACCAAACATTTTCAATCATGATCTTGTAGTTCACAATGGATGCAACAATTCACAACATTTACACCAAGTACAACACATGCTCAAAGAATGACCCTTTTATTATTTTTCCAGGCTAATGCAAACTCATACAAACACACCAATTATATAATCCTACACATGCCATGAATGCCCTTACTTGTTTATGTTTAGTAAAGCCTTTCCCTCAAACAATTTCAAACTCAACAAGGCCCATTTTTTTAAACAATCATCTCACTCTCACAAAATAAATTCTTACTTTCCTCAACATACCATAAGCTTGCCCATAGTGTGTTCTTACTTTCGCATTATACTTCTCAAGGAATCAAGAGGACTTCATTTGGTTGTAATGTCGACTTAAGGCAAGGGATGGAATATTTGGGAATCATTTTTAGTGACTACACCTCCCTAATGCACATGTTATTATTTCCAACAATCTCTTTCATAGCTTTTCCTTCCTCCTAGTATACACTTCATGACTATTTACCCCCTTTGTTGCTCCATATGAGCCCTTTATTTCTTTTTCATCATATATTTTTTTTCATGCCTTTGTACTAGCCATCCAAACTCTGGATTTTACATCCGAGTAAGGTACACATTATCCTTGATAGGATCAGGGCCAATGTTTCGAGCATAGTTCTAAATTAGCCACCCTCAATTTTAGTTCAGGTGCACATTGTCACTAAGGACCAGGGTCAAAACAAAATTTTCTTTTCCATACAATGTAGCAATTCACCCTTACTATATCAACCAACAATTTTCAACCCTTCTTCTTAACATAGTGCATTAAGGATTTTCATAGGATCAAAAGGCTTGGTATCAAACAAACGGGTTTCGGCTTATCATGTGGTTTATCAATAAACAAGGCTAAAGGCTCAATGGGGCTTCACTAGGGATAATTTCAATGGTAGGCATACAAGCAGAGTCAAGAATTGGTTAATTCAAAGAAACGCCTCAATCACATTCCCTAAGTCATACAAGCTACTAATTCAACACACACAAGGCAAGTTCTAGATATCAAGTTACACAAGAACAAATTAATACTCACCACACATGGCATCATGACACATATAAGGATATATCAACTAGCATGTTCATACAATTTGCATTACGGTATTACTACACAATTAAGCCCATTTTCATATTATTTTGAGTCAAAACTTAAGAACACATGATAGTTACAAGGTCAACAATCTATTGCATATTTCCAACTATGACTACCCATGATGTTAGGCTAACTTATTCGGACATAGCTTCAAAAGACCAAGGTTGGTTTCTCAATCCTACTCTTCTATGTGACTAATTTTCCCTTAAGACGATCGTCATCCATCCATCATTGGGAACTGTCACTCCTAAGACGACTCTAAGACTCAATAAAGCAATAAACTAATCCTATTCGGTTCAAAGGGACAATCCTCAGTAAAAGTACCGAAAACAAACTGTGAGGAACCTAAAATAAAAAAATAAAAATTTAAAAATTTAACTAAAAACTAACACTAGATTTGATAAATAAAGCAGTAAACAACTATATACAACAGAGAATATTTCCCCACCCCACACTTTAAAAATAAGCACTGTACTCAGTGGACAAATAAAACAAAGTATAAGGTTAGGAATACTCCCTGGGGCCTCTAGGCCTCGTTGTCACCACCATCGAACACCATCAAGGAATTCGTCTCCTCATCTACAACATCATCCTACTCATCATCCATACCTTCATCAACAATTGCCTCATCATCATCCAAAGGCTCCAAAAAAGGCAGGACCAGTCTTGCACAAAAACGTTGCACTCTCAGACAAAAGATAACGTTCTGCCATTGCTTCCATCTCAGCATCAGTAACCGGACGTTCATCGATCCACAATTGCAACTCAGCCATTCCAAACATCCTAGCCATGACACTATCATCACGGGCTTACCTCTCTTGAGCAGCTAGAACCGGTCCATGGAATGTGTCAAGTGTCTTAGTCCTCGTCACATCAACTAGCTTACCAGTCAGATCCGGGTGAAAAGCAATTGTCAGGTCCATAGCCTCTTCCTCAATTCCCCGGGCCTTCAGAAACTGGGTGATCAAACTGTCATAACAAAACCACCACCTCATATTATCCCTAAATTTCATCATGTTTTGTCTAAGAATTGCCCCTACATTAATGGGCATCCCTTTCATCAGCATATAAACCATCACCACCCTATCCCTTGTTACCTCTGTCAGATGTTTCGCGGGTAGTAGCACACTACACACTATCTTGAACCACACCCTAGCAACTTGATTGAAATTAGCAAAATGGAGAGTATTATGTCTCCCAATATCCTTGCTACGCTCCCACCTAGCCGTGGACTCGACCCCACATAAAGTATGTCGGATATCCCTATAAGGAGATTTATCCTTCAATGTATTAAAGTAATTAGAATCACAATTTGGGGTCCCCAAATATTCATTTACTATCGTAGCATTGAACTTCACATCCTTACCTCTAATAGGTATAGTTTTATATTTAGTTTCAGTGAGCTAATTTGCATAAAACTCACGAACTAAAGACAAATTACAATCTCCCGGATGATCACAAATAAATTTTAGCCCCAACTCAAGCACAATCCGATAAATAACAGGGAATTGAGACTACAACCTTACCTCATAGACGTATTCGTCGCCCATATACTTTGGTTTGCACTGACACTCGAACCATTCCTAACCATACCGCTCCACCCCTTTTTCCCAAATTTTTGGACCCAGATGCTTCACCCTTCCTACTCTGCTTAGAACCAGACACACTCTTTGCTTTTGGAGCCATTGTAACTTGTTAAGAAGAGAAAAATAGAGAAAAGAAAAAAAACTTAGAAAAATTGGGGGGGGGGGGTCGTACGGCAGTGGGTGAAAGAGAAGATGGAGAAGGAGTTGGAAGGAAAAAATAAGTGGAGAGAGATGGCTATTTATGGGGGATTATGGAAGAGTGGAAGTTATTTTGGGTAAGTGAGGAGATTTGAGCGGGTTTTAATGGAGGAAGTTGGGGAGTGTTGCTCCCAATATACACGCAAGTGTACGTGGTTGCGCAAGTAGTATATATTCTTTAAGAAATGAGTTATCGTTCCCAAGGGACTTATGATCAACTTATATTCACTTAATTCTACAACTAAAAGTAAAAAATAACCTTTTCAAGAGTTGATGATTTATTGTTTATCTACTAATAATTATGCACTAATTTGAAAGTAACTAATTGTGAACGACTTTGATATAATGTTTCAAGCAGGTTAAAAGCAATTCCAAGGGAGCAACATATAATGAATTTCATGTATTATATTATTGGCTTAGAACTAATTTCAGTTGTCAAGTTACTGGTTTGTAGGGTTGATGATATGATCCGGGTTATACGCCTCTCGTCGCCTACCCCAGTTAGCTATCTAACTACATCGTTGAGCGGGGATAAATAGACCAACTGGCGAGCATTTATATTTCATCCTATTTCATAACCAAGCAATGTGTTTGTCTGGGCGTCACTCCTGAACACTAATCACCTCAATTTAATGGGTGGACCGAGCTCTTTATATTCTCTGATCTATCTAACCTCTCCTCTCCCGATTATAAGATAGGACAATATATTTATCTCTAGATGGCAAGTCAAGAAATACTAAAACAAGAATATAAAAGTAACTTATAATGACAACCAATAATTAATTCACCAACCTCAAATAATCAACAATCCGTTCGTAGGTACAGCCCTAGAACTAGGGCGTTTAGCTACTCATGCTATTAGAAAACAAGAAAATACAATAGTTCATGCAATTTCCAGAAAATAGAAGAGTTAAAGGATTAAAACCTATTACAAACTTGAATTCTTGTTCTTGCCCACTAAATCAAAAGTCGAACCCCTACAATAGAACCCAAGGGGTCTATTTATAAGTTTAGGAAAATTAGAGACAAAATCTACTTCAACTAGGAATCTTTTTTATCACAATTTAAACTTGAAAAATCTGGATTTCCTTGGCATGTAGAGCCTCCCATCTCCCCACGAACATGCTCCAGTTGCATCAGTGTTGGTGCGCTGCGCCTCTCAGAGCGCCTGAGAAAGGCCCCAGAATGTTGGGCTTTGGCGCGTCGCGCCTAGCAGTGCGCCTGGCCCTGGGGCCTTCATCCTTAGCCGTTTTTCATGCTCTTTTGCATCTCTTTTCTTCAAGTTGACTCCAATTACCTTGAGAGTTCCTGAAACAACTAATCATGTGTGTAAGTGAAAATACTCACAAGTTACACCAAAAATTAAGCTAATGACTAGAGATCATTCTTCAATCCAATCGATTCATGGGCAAATATTGAAAGCTTAGGCATATAAATATACCTGAGATCACCCAATTTGTATTAGAACTAATGTTTATTGTGCTAAAATTGTAGAAAATAGGGTTGGACGAGGTTGAGAGAGATACAACTGAAATTCTACAGAAGTTGCCACCCACAAAAGTGACCTTCAGACCGTAGGTCCAGTCACAGTCTGTCAGTTGGTAGGCATGGACTGATCTTCAGGGAAATCTGACTAAGTGTGGAGCTACGGAGGAGAGTGACAGATCGTAGGTCTACCTACGGGCCGTCCTGCAGGTTCGTCGATTGCAACTGGAAGTTGAAGCTCTAGTACCTAATTGAAAAGTTCAAGTATGGAGCCACAGAAGAGGACCCATGGACCGTGGATCAAACCACGATCCGTTCTACAGGTCCGTCGATTAAAACTGGAAGTTGAAGGTTCCAAAACTTCTGAAAAATTATCTAAGTATTGAGCCACGGAAGGGACCTATCGGTCAATATCATCGATTGAAGACGCGTCCAGAAAAGTTTATTTCCTTATTTCGTTTTCTTTTTGTTTAGGACATGTTTTTCTATAAATAAGGCATGTAAACCTCATTTTTGAGGGTTAGACATTATTGTTAATGTTCTTGGTATTTTCTTGGGAATTAACTTGCAAACTCTAGCAATTTGATTTCCTAATTTCAGTTTATAAAGATTCTTTCTTTGAATTTCAATTAGGGACTACGGGTTTATTCTACTCATTACGTAAGTTCATGAATTCTTTTTCTAAAAATATGAATTGTGTTCTTGCTAGCATGGGTAACTAAATCCACAACTAGAGTTGTAGGAGCCATGAGCGATTAACAAAGTATGAATAGTAACTAAGTAGTTTTTGAATAGTATTGTTGCATGCATTGATAATTCTTTTGTTTAGAAGTCTTTTTAACGTTGGCCAATGTTATAACTCGTGTTATTGCTACTTGCCGGACCAAGGAGTTAGTTAATAAGAAAAGAATTATCAATAGAGATTTAGTGTGATACTATCTAATAGTATAATCTCAATTGGTGCGAAGGTGAAAACTAATCCATAGATTGATGTGATGTCTAATCTGAGGTAAAAGTAAGGTTAATAAATTATACACATGTAGCCAGACCAAGGTGCGGGGTGAAATTTCCTATTTGGAGGACCAAGCACTTAAGGATACATAACTTACCACTTTGCATATGATACACTAGGAAATGATTACTATTACTAGGATTACCATGTTATGAGTTTATAGGAAACACATAAACCCTAGTTTCTTTCTCTCATTGATAACAACTAAAGTTCGAATCTAGCTCACTTTCTCTCTAAACTACAATTAATTATTTGTTACACAAACCCACCCACCCTTTACTTACTTGTATCGAGAATACGTTGACTAAACGAATATAATCATAAGTTAAAGTTAAGTTTAAGCCATATTCCTCGTGGGATCGACCCCAACCTACAGGTTGGGTTCTTTACTTGATAACGATCGTTTATACTTCTTTAGGGAGGTGTAATTTGAGCGTATCAAATTCTGGAGCCGCTGTTGGGGAATAAGTCTTTTAGATTAAGTTTAACTACATTATTGAACTTTAGTAAATTATTTCCTAATTTTACTTTTTTTTTTTTGTTTTCTACAGGTTTCTACTCTAGTGTATGCCAAGTACACGGAGTCGAGGTGAACCATTAACCCCATACGATCCAGAGTTAAGTAGAACTTTGAGAAGGATGAATAATCAAGGGGTCAAAGTCAACCCAATCGGTAGGAATCTAGGTGATGGAGTTGAGTTGCAGCCTCCTGGGGTTGTTAATGAGAATGCCCAGGTTCATGGTGATAATCTACTTGGAGATGCATTGAGGGTGTAAAATCCGCTAGAACCAAGGTTGCAAGATAACTACAGGGTCGAGTTTAATATTATTGAATCCGAAGGACCTATTGTTCTCCCTCCATTACGTCTGGGGCATACATTCGTGGTGACTAGCAGTTTGATGTAGATGTTTACAACGAGGGGTTTGTTTTCTGGTATGGCTTCGGAAGATCCGCATGGGCATATGGCCAAGTTGAGCAGTGTATGTAAGAGTTGTGTGGGGTGACCGGAGTTGGATATGAACATCATAGGGTTGATATTTTTCCCTCTATCATTGATCGATGGTGCTGTTGTATGGTTTTTCTGAGCTCCCATACAACTCTATTCATACATGGGATCAATTGCACAAGGTTTTCATGGCCAAGTACTTTAAAGAAGCTGAACCACAAAAATAAACTCAACAACTTCGTGGCACTACCTGAAGAGTCTGTGCGTAGTTCATGGGACAAGTTTATTGCATTCATTAGAAGTGTTCTGAGCCACCGCATCGATAATGAGTCACTAAAAGAGTATTTCTACAGAGGTCAAGATGACAATGGTAAGGTTGTGCTTGATACTATCGCTGGAGGATCATAAGGTGAGTGCACTTTTGAGGAGATCGCTAAGAAACTGGAGAAGATTTCCCAAAACAATAAAACATGGAGCACTCGAAAGTCTGACACTGGAAGGAGCACATTTGCAGTTCAAGCTACACCTAGTCAATCTGCCGATGACATTCGTGAGTAGACGGCGCAGATAAGGACAAAACTTGGGTTAGTATTGAAGCATGTAAGCGGAGGTCCATAAAAGGTAAATGTAGTGAATTACTTGACTAGGACTCCACCACCACCGGAGGAGGAATGTTACTTTGAGGAGGATGCTTACTTGGTGAATGATCAGACAGGGGGTTTCTGAGCCAACGCCCAAGGTTCCAATTCGGAAAATTGGCACCAAGGTCAGAACTATGGTAACTACAATCGAAAGGGTCAATATGTCCGGGATGGGAACTATAATCGCGACAAAAATTACAACCGGAAAAACTATAGAAACAGGAACAATAAAGTTGGGCCTTATGTCGCTCCACAAAATCAGGAATCTAGAAATAGGGAAGCTGGGGATAGTATGTCACGGATTCAGGATATGATGCCGAAGATGATGAAGTGGTGTGATTCGACTGATGAGAATGTGAAGGAGATGCGAAATGACTTGTTTGGAATCGATCAAAAAGTTGATGCCCATGCAATGTTGATCAAGCAACTTGAGCAACAGATGAATCAGTTGTCCACTACAGTCAACCCACGTCAGCCTGTCATACTTTCTAACAACACCATCCAGAATTCAAAGAATGATGGGCATTGTATGACAGTCACTACTCGAGGGGGTAAGAAAACCATTTATCCACCTATACCGTTTGAGGTTGAACTTATAGTTTAGAGAGTTGATGATGAGATTGAGATTTCTGGAGAGTCCAAGAATGCTAAAGAGAAGGAAGCGGAGATAACCTAAAAAGTTATCCCCATGCATAGACCTCCACTTCCATTTCCACAGAGGTTGGTAAAGAAGAACGAAGAAGGGAAATACCGTAGGTTTATTACTACGTTGAAACAACTTTCCATCAATGTTCCGTTGATAGAAGCTTTGGAACAAATGCCTGGGTATGGAAAATTCATGAAGGATTTGGTGACTAAGAAGAGGGCCGTGAGTTTTGAAGAAGATGATAGGTTGCAATATTGTAGTGCTATTGCTATGAGGTCACTTGTGCAGAAGAAGGATGATCCTGGTGCCTTTGCTATTCCATGTACCATCGGGTTGTTACATTTTTCTAAGGTGTTGTGTGATTTGGGTGCTAGTATTAATATGATGTCATTGTCTATTTACAAAAAACTTGGGTTTAGGGGATCCAAAACTGACTGCAATGCAATTGCTCATGGCCGATAGAACTGTGAAGAGGCCCATTGGTGTGCTTCAAGATGTACCTATGAAAATGAAGTCTTTTATCTTTCCAGTGGATTTTGTGATACTTGATTGTGAGGTTGATTTTGAGGTTCCCATCATCCTTGGGAGACCATTCCTTGCTACTGGGTGCGCCTTGGACGATATGGAAAAAGGGCAGATGAAGTTCCAATTGAATAGTGAAAAGGTAACTTTTAATATCTATAGGTCCATGAAGCAGGAAAGTGATCTCAGGTTAGTGTCCGTGGTGACTCATATTGTGGGTCAAGGTTCTGATGTGTCTATTGAAGATCGGTTGGGTGTTGATGCACTTGCAGTGGTAATGATGAATTTTTTGGGTGATGGTATTGAATACTATGATGAGTTAGTTGCCGCACTTGATAGGTTTGAATTCCATTCCAAACCGAAGAGATTGGAGTTAGATATGAAGAATCGTGACTCTCCACCCACAAAATCGTCTGTTGAAGAGGCTCCAAAATTGGAGCTTAAGGCTCTACCATCACATTTGAGGTATGTATTCTTGGGGAGAGATGGTAATTTACCAATCTTCATTACGGCCGATTTGAATACGGAACAAGTTGAGGCTTTGGTTTCTATGTTGAAGAGGTTCAAGCGGGTAATTGAGTGGACTAGTGCGGACATTATCAAAATTCCTCCTGGCATTTGTTCTCATAACATCCAACTCATGTCGGATCACAAGCCTAGTATTGAGCAGCAAAGGATACTAAATCCGCCTATGCAATAGGTAGTGAAAAAGGAAATCATCAAGTGGTTGGATGTTGGAGTCATTTATCCCATTGCAGATAGTAGTTGGGTTTGTCCTGTTCAGTGTGTGCCTAAAAAAGGTGGGATTACTGTGGTTCCTAATGCGAGAAATGAGCTTGTTCCGATGTGGCCCGTGACTGGATGGAGAGTATGAATGGTCTACCGGAAATTGAATGCTTGGAAAGAAAATAACCACTTCCATATGTCATTCATGGATCAAAGGTTGGACCGCCTTGTTGGTAAGGGTTGGTATTGCTTTCTTGATGGTTATTCAGGCTACAATGAGATCTCCATAGCTCTGGAAGAGCAAGAGAAGACCACATTCACTTTCCCTTATGGGACTTTCGCCTTCAAACAGATGTCATTTGGGTTGTGTAATGCTCTAGCGAACTTCAAGCGTTGCATGATGTCGATCTTTTCGGATATCGTGGAGGTATTGAGGTATTTATGGATGATTTCTCTGTGGTAGGTGATTCATTTGATGGTTGTTTGGATCATTTGGCCAAGGTACTGAAACGGTGTGAAGAGTGCAATCTTGTGTTCAATTAGAAAAAGTGTCACTTCATGGTAAAAGAGGGGATCGTTCTGGGTCGTCAGATTTATGAGAAGGGTATTGAGGTTGATAGAGCGAAAGTTGAGGTAATAGAAAAGCTTCCACCACCTATCTCTGTTAAAGGTGTTAGATGTTTTCTTGGGCGTGCTCGCTTTTATCGGAGGTTTATCAAGGATTTATCCAAAATGGCACACCCATTGTCCAAATTGCTTGAAAAGGAGTGTAAGTTTGATTTTGATGATGCTTGTCTAAGAGCATTTGGACAGTTGAAGGAAAAGCTAGTTTTTGCTCCTATCATTATTTCACCGGATTGGGGACAACCATTTGAAGTGATGTGTGATGCGAGTGGAGTGGCGCTTGGTGTGGTATTGGGACATAGGTGAGAGAAGATTCTTCATCCTATTTGCTATGCCAACAAAGCAATAAATGTGGCTCAAAAGAACTATATAGTGACTGAACATGAACTCCTTGCTGTGGTTTTTGCATTCGAGAAATTTCGATCCTACTTGCTTGGTACTAAGGTCATAGTGAATACTGACCATTCTGCATTGAGGTATTTGATGGCTAAGAAGGATGCAAAACTGAGGTTGATTAGATGGGTATTGTTGCTGCAAGAGTTCGATTTTGAGGTGAAACAGGAAGGGGACAGAAAATCAAGTTACCGATCATTTGTCTAGATTAAAGAAGGAAGTTAAGCTCAAGCTAGGATATGGGGCTGAAAGTAATGATGCGTTTCCAGATGAACATGTATTGGCGGCTTCTCATGATCTTATTCCTTGGTTCACAGACTTTGCTAACTACTTGGCAAGTTATTTGGTTCCATTGGATTTGTCTTTTCACCAAAGGAAAAAGTTTATGCATGATGTGAAGAAGTTTTTTTGGGATGAACTTTATTTGTTCCGTATTTGTGCTGATGGGATTATTTATCGCTGTGTTCCCGAGGTTTAGATGATGAGTATACTAGAAGCGTGTCATTCTTCGCCTGTTGGTGGGCATCATAGTGGTATTCGAACTGCACATAAGATTTTGCAGTCTGAGTATTACTGGACTACCATCCACCAAGATTCTCATGATTTCGCCAAGTCTTGTGATCGTTACCAAAGAGAAAGAGGAATTTCAAAGAGGCAAGAGCTACCTATGAATCCAATTTTGGTGATTGAGTTGTTTGATGTTTGGGGCATTGATTTTATGGGTCAATTTATGAGTTCACATGGGATGAAGTATATTCTTGTTGCGGTTGATTATGTGTCGAAATGGGTAGAAGCAATTGCGCTTTCAAACAATGAAGGTAAAAATGTCACCGCATTCCTGAAAAAGAATATCTTCTCCAGATTTGGTACACCTAGGGCGATTATCAGCGATGGAGGTTCCCACTTCTGTATAATTTGTTCAAAGCGTTGCTTGAGAAATATGGAGTCTGCCACAATGTAGCCACTCCTTACCATCCGAAGTCTAGTGGGCAAGTTGAAGTGTCCAAAGAGAGATCAAACAGATTCTTGCTAAGACTGTGAATGCTAATAGAACCGATTGGTCAAGGAGGCTTGATGATGCTCTATGGGCCTATCACACCGCATTCAAGACTCTCATAGTTATGTCCCATTGTATATTGGAAGTCTTGTCATTTGTCGGTAGAGCTATATTAAGGCTTTGTGGGCTATAAAAAAGTTGAATTTGGATTAGGGCGCCGCATCGAGTCAGAGAGTAAATGACATGAATGAGCTTGATAAGTTTCACCTAAAAGCTTATGAAAGTTCAGCCTTGTACAAGGAGAAGATGAAAAAGTATCATGATCAAAAGATTGAAAAACGTGAATTTACTATGGGTGATCTGGTGCTTCTATTCAACTCAAGGTTGCGCTTGTTTCCTGGCAAGCTCAAGTCCAAGTGGACCAGACCATTCATAGTCACTCAAGTGTTCCCACATGGAGCGGTCGAGCTCGAGAACAATGAGGGAACAAGGTTCAAGGTGAACGGGCAAAGGATCAAGGTCTACCTGGGAAAAGAGGAGAATGTGCAAGAAGTGGTTGAGGCCTTACTATCTTGATGAAGTCTGAGTAATCAAGAGGCATGCGTCGTGCCGCGACGTTAGATCAAGCGCTACTTGGGAGGCAACCCAAGATGTAAAATTTAGCCAACTATAGGTTTTACTTTTCGATTTAGGAGTTTTCTTTGTTTATTTGAATTTCTGTAATTCTTTTGATAGGTGTTTTATATTTGTATTAGTGTTGGCTAGATATAGTGTAAGGTCCGTGTCTAAAAAGTGTCCAGAAAATGTAAAAAGAAATTCCTAACGGTTGCTACATGTGTAAGGATGAAAAGCCAAATCTGTAGAAAATATCTGTTGCAGAGGTCTACGAACCCCATCGACAGTCCGTGGTTCAATTCACGGACCATGAATGGTGTCCATAGATCCCTAGGTAAGTCCTCAAATTCTCTTAAGTGTTGAGTGACCTATGGACCCCATCTACAGTCTGTAGGTCGACCTCCAGCCCATAGACGGGTCTCGTGGATCCAAACCTAGGGTTTGCCCGACCTGACCCAGACATCTTTAAAAATAAAATCCTTCATTTTATATTCATCCCCCATATTCAAAACTCCCTCCCAACCATTTCTAACCCCTTCCTCTCCCAAAATCACTCAATTAAACTCCCAAATCCCACAAATCACTCCTTATTCACTTCCCCATATTCCCTTATCCCATCGATATTATCCCAGCGATCTATTGTCCGGGTTCGGCGTCAAAAGGCTAGCAAAATGGTCTAAGGAGTCTATTGCATCACACAATCACCCACTTCCAATACTTTTATGGTAAACGACTTCACCTTAATTGTTAATTTTGGTATTCATTGTTCAATACATGAAGTCACGACGTGGGTCTTGACCTTGGGTTGTTTTTGTATGAAATTGCATGATAAACTATAGTTAGAAACACCCTTGGGATGATAGAATGTGATTGTGTTATCTTTGAAATTAAATAACTCAGGGTAAATAGTCTAAATGGAAGTTTCGACTTAGGGTTCCTAATTTCGTATGCTACAAAAGAAAAAAAAACAGCAATCGGAACCCTAAGGGTGACAAACTATCATAAATTGTGTTGAAATGCATGATTAGACTTAGGTTGATTGTTTGAATTGTGAAAAAATGGTTTAAAATGAGACATGTCTGATACCTGGCACATACCTGACCCACGAGACCCTGTCCATGCACATTAAAAATTCCTCTAAGTAAGGAACCACGGAGGTGGACCACAGTTTGTAGTTCAACCTACGGACCATTCTGCACATTTGTGGTTCCCATTAGAGACCCAACTTTTTGGGATCTCTGACCTACAGAGGGGATCCACGGACCGTACGTCAACCAACGAACTGTAGATACCCACCGTAGGTGGCCACTAATGCTACTGTACATAATTTTTTTTAGTTTTAGTTTTGGTTCTTTCTTTAGTCTAATATTTTTTGAGTGTGTTATTGGTTTATTATGGTACTAACTAAGCTTCCACAGGTACCATGTCTCCAAAGAAAGCTTCGGTCTATGCCGCAAGGGGCAAGTCCAAATCAGTTTTACCAACCCTTCAGCTAATTAATGAAGATACTGATACAGAGAATGACCCCGCATATGTCCCACCCACTACTAGGACATCCCCAATGGAACCACACACCACACAGAATCAAGCATGGCAGGTGATTCTCGACGTAGTCACTGCCTCCCAGTTTGATGAGGAGGATACATTGATTGATTCACTGCCTGGGTCTGAGTCCGCTTCTGATTCCGACTTCGGCTCCGCATCCGACTCCAGTTCTAATGGCTCCAACGCCTCATCCTTTGAGGCTCATAGTGTAGATGACATTCTAGTGCCTCCGAGTACCGATCCTGCACCAATTCTTGGGGAGCCCAACAGATGGTGCGTGAGTGGCCAGTGGAAGATATACCATTACTCCCGGATGCTGAATGAGAAAGAGAAAATGGCTCGATTGGTTATCGAGGAGCACCCGGTGCTCACAGGCAGCCTTCATACTATGCCT
>JAJOOS010002281.1:0-28058 GCA_029582725.1 Solanum chiquidenum
GTATATATGCTAAGATTTAGTTTTTATTTATCGTGATTTACTGTGTTTAGGTGACTATACCTTATTGTTATAGTTATGGTTTCTTATATAGTATATATGCTAAGATTTAGTTTTTATTTATCGTGATTTACTGTGTTTAGGTGACTATACCTTATTGTTATAGTTATGGTTTCTTATATAGTATATATGCTAAGATTTAGTTTTTATTTATCGTGATTTACTGTGTTTAGGTGACTATACCTTATTGTTATAGTTATGGTTTCTTATATAGTATATATGCTAAGATTTAGTTTTTATTTATCGTGATTTACTGTGTTTAGGTGACTATACCTTATTGTTATAGTTATGGTTTCTTATATAGTATATATGCTAAGATTTAGTTTTTATTTATCGTGATTTACTGTGTTTAGGTGACTATACCTTATTGTTATAGTTATGGTTTCTTATATAGTATATATGCTAAGATTTAGTTTTTATTTATCGTGATTTACTGTGTTTAGGTGACTATACCTTATTGTTATAGTTATGGTTTCTTATATAGTATATATGCTAAGATTTAGTTTTTATTTATCGTGATTTACTGTGTTTAGGTGACTATACCTTATTGTTATTGTTATGGTTTCTTATATAGTATATATATCGTGTTTTTCTTTCAATTATTGTTTTGATTTTTCTTGAGCTGACTGTCTTTTAAAAACAATCTTTCTACCTCTCGTAAAGATAGTGATAAGGTCAGCTACACTCTACTCTCGCTAGATGATCCCATTTTGTGGGATTTTACAAGGTTTGTTGTGTTGTTGTTGTTTTTATTTACAATCTTTCTACCTCATAAAGATAGTGATAAGGTCTGTCATACTCTACCCTCCAGACCCTACTTTGTGGGTTTTCACAAGGTTTTTTGTTGTTGTTGTTGTAGGATAGTTTTTATTTTACAATCTTTCTACCTCGTAAAGATATTGATAAGGTCTACCACACTCTACTCTCGAGACCCTACAAGATTATTTTTTTGTAAGATAGTTTTTATTTTCATCATTTGTTAAATCACGTGTAATTATAAAATTTTAATTCAACAAATATTTTTGATGAGTCTCACAAGTAGCTTTGTAAGGAGATTTGGTTCTTATTCCCATATTTCATAAAGGTAGAGAGATTGTTTTCAATAGATCCTCGACTCATGTCGATGAGTAAAGACAAATTAATAGTTAAAGAAGTCAAATCTATTTATGTATCTATTTATTTAAATTGGCATTTCTAATGATTTTTTAATCTTTTTTTTAAGGTATGATTTCAGTTGAGGGTGCCCTAGTAAATATTTGTGAGAGATTAGTACTTGGAATTGATTGTCCAGTAGAATCACAATCAAGAATATGCCTAACAGAGTGCACTAAAATATCCCATGGTCATAACCCTTATGAACATTATTGTTTACAAGGTCAAGATTCAACTTATTGCTATTGTGAATGGGAAGCTGATTTCTGCGATTATGGGTTCGTTTGATAGAGTGCATTAATACGGTATAATTGGTGTACCGACCATTACTAAGAAAAGATTTTAAAGAACGTAATAGTTTTTTTTATTTTTTTATTTTGCTAATAAGATATATAGTACTATTGTTGTTGAAAGTGTTCGCAACACATATTGAAAGAATATTACATATCTATCGCGCATTAATGGCAGGGCCTTGCTCATCCGAGCTAAGAAAAAGGCACGTGCTTTAGATCCCCAAATTTGTGAGTCCTCATTTCTTAACAATAATAGATTATATTTATTTATTTATTTTAAAATGGAATACTATTAGTAGAAAAAGTAAACTTTTGTTATAAAATGAAAGAATTTACTAGAAGAAGTTTGATATATTTAGAATATTGTATCTTATGAAAGATAATATAAAATAAAAATGGTTATATTATCAATTGGAAAAAAAATAACAAAAGAAATGAGTTATATAAAAGTTATTAGTAATAATTTAAGTTTAAAACCTCCATTTGATTTTGACTTTAGATTACTAATATATATCAGCTTGTGCTAGAATCAAGATTAAAACAATTTAATCTTCCATACTCCATCTAATTTGACAAAAAATTCACAACGATCTTTAAGAAAATTACACGACTTCTTCTGAGAAATAGATGAGCATATAAAATATTTTTTTGCAAATATACCCAAAGCAATTAAAAGGATAGCATCCCTTTAATTAATAACTTTTTTTTTTGGTGAAACTTTAATTAATAACTTAACTGGGAACAAATACAATGCATACCGTCAAAATAAAAATAATTTCTCCCTTTGGTGTGACACTTTTTAGATTTCGAGACAATTTTATCTTTGACCGAAAATTTATCATACATCTTTTAATTATTTTTAATTTCCAATTATTGTGACTTATAGTACTTTTTACATAGTTTACAAATATATAAATTTATTTCAAAAAACGCGCAAATTTTCGGTCAAACTTAAAATGTTTGACTCTCGAAAAACGATAGTGATACATAAATTGGGACAGAGGGGGTATATCACATATACTTAAAAGGGGTGGGAAAAAAAACCCAAAAAATTACGTCTATGGAAACCTCACAGCTCTCTATCAATATAGCTTTTAGATTTTTGGTTAACGCCACATCATGCCTAATCGAACATGATGCTTGCTTGGTGAACTTGATTAAAAAAAAATGTTGTGCTAGCTCTTGCTATCAGCTATAACTTTTGGCATGATGGTAAACGTTTGATTCTCAAAAGCAACATGTTGCATGAACTATACTTTTTGACATGATGGTAAGCGTTTGACGCTTGATCCTAACAGAGACCACATCAATTAAACTGAGGTTGGTAAATACAACAGTTGTGTTCTTGCTTTTCATCACCTGAGATACAAAGAAAAAGCCTTTCATATGCTGCAGCCATTTTGGTAGCAGTAAACAACTTCAAACCCCTCTTTCTAGCAAATCTTCCTTTCTTCTGTAGACTTTCCCTTCCATCCTCCCAAATCTTATACAAAGCTTTCTTCAATTCCCTTACTGTAGGTGCATATGTATACCCCATTTCTTGGCTAACGATGATCGATCCAGTAATGCTGGCGAGTTTCGTTGCCATCAAAGGCTTACCTGTTAGGATGGCTTCTAATAGTGTGTGATCCAAACCTTGAGCTCTTAATGTTGGGTTTATGAATACATCTATTGCATTGTAGAATCCTGCTAGTTGATCCTGTTCTAATGGTCCTAAAACCATCACATTATTCAATCCGAGGCCTTTGTATCGAGTACCCCATGGACCATTTCCAGCAACCAGAACAATGACATTGTGCCTGAATGTTGAGTTCTCATTGAAAATTTGTTGTAAGGCTTCAAACATTAAAGGGTGTCCTTTATCTTTAACTAACCTCCCGGCTAACCCCACGATTAGGGACTTTGATTCCGGGATTCCAAGTTTGGACTTAAAAGCATTGCCCTTTGAAACATCAGGCTTGAATATCTCCTCATTGACACCGTTTAGTATGACATGAACGCGTTCTTCAGGGATCATATAGATTCTTTTAAGTACATCTCCAGCATGATCACTCGTGGCAACGTGGTGAGCGTAATTTGGGAAAAACTTTACCTCTTCAATAACCTTCTTCATTCTTTCAGACAAAGCAGGTGACTTTACAGGATCATCAGTAGTATTTCGGAGAAGCTCCTGTATGATATCAGAATGTATAGTTTCATAGGCAATTCCATGCCAGCTAACTGCAAGATTTTTCAGGTTTTTCGATCTAGTATGCCTGAGGCCTACACTCTCTGTATGAATCACATCGAAGGGCCTTTTTGTCGCGTTTTCTGCTTGAAATTGTTTCCAAACAACAGCTTGGTCAAGATATCCGGCAGCAGTAGGCCTCGAGATGTGGAAATGTGGATATAAAGGAAAGGATGAGTTGGAGGATGAAGCTGTGAAGATATGAAGCTCGTGGCCTCGTTTGGCTAAGGCGAGATGGAGTGTTAAGGCGTGTCGTTCAAGTCCTCCAGCTTGATTTTCATCTGGCCATTTCTTGACAAACAGAGCAATTTTAAGGAGTCTTTGAGGTGGTTGTGATGAAAAGTCAAGATGATTCCAAGCTTTCGGGAATCTTAGTAGATTAGTTGATCTGTTTTCGTTGCTCGTTGTCGTTTGGATATAGTAATATCCATAGCCAAAGAAACAAGACCAGTAGAGGAGAGGAATGGATGACAAGGCAAAGAGAAAAACAAGAATACAGCAACAAAATCGAAAACTGGAAAAACCCGTTTGATCTTTTGCCATGACAGTTCAATACCAAGAACCTCAATTCCTTTTCTGAAGAAAGAAAAAAGTACCATGATTCATTTCTTTATTAAGTTGTAGTTCCTCCGTTTCAATTTGTTTATCTTACTTTCGATTTTAGTCCGTTTCAAAAATAATGTCTTCTCCCTTTTATGACAATTTTCCACGTAACATGTTTAAGACTACAAGGGATCTATGCATTTTCTTACTTTCTTAAACTCCGTATCAAGTCAAAACCAGACAAACAAATTGAAACAGACGGAGTTTCTCTTTTGAGATCTAACACAGAGCTGCACATGATTGTGAGCTTGTTTAAATTTTAAATAATACTCACACATATCTAGAAGTCCTCAATTTAAGTTGACTAAATTGGTTGCTTGTATAATCTGCACAGGTTTCAATCTATGTTAATATATTATAAGGTCACAAATCTCAAGCAAAACAGAAAAAAAAATATAATAGTCTTCAGTATTAGGAATAAGCTAAAGCAACAGTCACAGCAACAGAATAAAGTATTGTCTAATTCTTCTTAGTTTACCACTTGGTTTCTGGTATCTGCATTGTGACCCCAACTAATCCAGATTCGAGCCGCGTAAGATGCCAAACATTTTTGTACAAATTTGGTTATATCACACATTCATATGTACAAGGGACAACCATGACATATGAGAAGTTGTCCAAATATGATGATAATTCACAAGTGCCTACTACTGCTTGTTATAACAACAAAAGAGAAATCAAAACTTACACTAAACATGTCGAAGTTGTTCCACCTTGATCATGATTTTTCGACAGACATACAACTATATACTGATGAAGAATCCTAAAGGTTCTTTCTGCTGCCAAAGACAGAAAGTGATTTTTGGTAATAAACAGAACGACTTCGATGGTAATCAATCCAGATACATAATTGTCGAATAGCTTCCCTCTTTTCCTCCTTGAGAGCCAACATACCATCATCTTTCTCCTTGATCATTTTCTCCAATTCTCTAACCTTATTGTCTGATCTCCAAACCTTCTCTCTATACACTAATATCTCGGCTTCCTTGACGTCCAACTGTTCAAGTAAGCAGTCTAGATCATCTTGTACATGTACTATTGCTTTGTTTTTTCTCATAACCCAATCTTTTACAAATTTCAGCTCACAAGAAACCTTTGACATTCGATTAAAGAAATGACCAGTACACTCCTCAAATTTTAGAGCTACTGTGTCTAGTGAAGCCAACGTGTCGTTTGCTGTCAGTGTTATATCCTTAATGCCTCGAACCCCAACTTGTAGCCTTGCATTTTTCTCTTTTAGATCATTATTTTCTTTCTCGTACGAGTTTCTTGTTTTCTGATACCACTCCTTGTTCTCAAGGTGCATTTGTTCTGCCACACGGATCCTCCTGCTCAAGATTCTCAAACCATCTTCAAACTTCTTACGCAAATCTTCGGTCATTTCTTCTATTTTCCTTTCAGTACTTTGCAAATTTGATTTGGAATCTTCTAACCTGATCTTCATTTGTCTATGTTCCTCATTCAGCTTCTTTATAATATCTTCATTTTCTCTTATTGACTTCTCCTGGTCTGTGATCTTCGTGGTCCATTCGATGTTTTTCTTTTCCATATGAGTAAGGCTATTGTAAGAGTTCTGTTTCTCTTTCTCAAGCTGTGACTGCAATAGAACTTTTTCAGTTTCCTCGGTTCGTAGCTGCTGCTGAAGAGTGTTGATTCGTGTTTCCATAGATGAATTCTTATTGGACATATCATTCGCGTAGACCTCATGTTTCTTTTGAAGAGTTGACAGCTCATGTTTCTTCTCTAATAGTATGGTTTCCAATTCTTTCATCTTATCAGTTAGCTCGTCTTTTTCTAACTGTGAACGATAAGCTTCTCGGTTTATATCCCTTATCTGCATTTCCAAGTCACTCTTTTGGCTGCAGAGTGAGTCTACCTCCAATTTCAAGTCTTTTACATGTACTTGTAAGCCTTCATTCTCTTTTGATGTCTCCTTCTCAATCGAAGAGGCGCTTGTTAGTTTCTTCTTTAGATTTTCAATCTGGAGATGACATTCGGATAGTTCTTCATTTTTTTCTTTGAGTGACATTTCTACTTCTGATTTACGATGACTCGTGGCTTCCAACTCTTGCTGCAGAAACTTAATCTTTTCAGTTAAATCCCTCACTTCGACAGTTCCCTCGTGGCACTTCTTTTCCAGTGACAACTCCAGCTCGTGTTTCTGATTGTTGAAGGACTTGAGCTGTTCATTCCTTTCAGTATGTAAAGAGTCCAACTCTTGCTGCAGAGACTTTGCCTGTGCCATTAGATCATCAATTTTCGACTTTGAGTTGGTCTGATTTTCCTCAAATCTTGTAAGAAGATTAGAAAATTGATCTGATTTCTCTTGAAATGCTGCTTCCATTTGTTTAAATTCATTTGACTTGCATGTAATCTGCTCTCCGAGTTCTTTCTTTTGTACACATGAGGTTTCAAGCTCAATCTTCATCATAGCAATTTGATCCTCTAATGTCTTTATCTCAGCCAATCTCTCACTCTCGTGAACCTCATATTTTTTGGTAAGAGACAAGATATCTTCTTCTTTTTCTGCTAGTTTCTCCTTCAACCAGGCAGATTCATTTATCAACTTATTTGTCATGCTATTTTCTGTGCCTTGATTGTTCAAGTCCTTGAAAAAATCTCGAGATTCTGGTTCTTGGACAGAAGATGCTGGTGAATCAGGTAATGAATCCAAGTCCAAACTTGCATTTTCGTGATTTGTAGTGTTCGAAAAGTATGAGCTGCCTTCGCCAGCAAATTGCCACGGGGAATGATATGCTTCGGAATCTGAAACTGAAGAAGATGAAGATGCAGCATCGTCCCCGGCTTTGGCACAAAGATTATACTTTACTTCTCCTTTGAGATTTTCATACTTAGCATAGAGGGACTGGTATTGTTTGTGGAGATCATCAACAAGTTGGATAAGTTCTGATCTTCTCCTTATGTTCCCCTCTCTGCTTCCTTTGTTCATACTCTTGCTCAGCTTCACAATCCTTTTTACCTTGTTTTCAATCTCTGCAATAAAGAACAAACTCTTCGAGTTACGACTCTGACAACAACAACAACATATCTAGTGAATCTCACAAAGTAAGGTCTTGGGAGGTAGAGTGTACGCAGACCTTACCCATACCTAGTGGAAGTTGAGAGGTTGTTTCCAAAAGACCCTCGGATCAAGTCAAACATATCATAGTAGTAATGAAAAGAAAAGACGACAGTGAAGAAAACATGTCAACTAATAGGTAGTTTCCAAAAGACCATCGGATCAAGTCAAACAAATCATAGTAGGGAATAATCAAAACTGTACTCAATTTGCCTCTAATAAGCTAAACCACAACCCCTCATAACATTGTAAGAACTGAGGCTGTTACCTATTTTTATGCCTTTCAACTGTTCTTCTTTTTCAGGATCCATATGACTCTGAAAAGCCTTCATGGAACCCTTCAAACGTTGTTTCGCCATCTCTGCTTCCATTATTTCAAAGGGAAGTACCACTTAAGATTGACCGACTGCTAGCGTCAAAATGGCTGATCCATTAGAGACAAAGGACATCCAGGATCTGCAACAGCCCATAAGCAAAGGCATTTAGACATGTAAATTTAGTAACAAAGTAAACTGCCCTGATATTAATCCATCAACATTCTTAGCATTAACTCTGTTCATCCAAGGCATGATTTGTCTTAAAAAATAAACTTTGTTCTGAAAAACTATCAAAATATAACATCAACGACAGAGATAGATCCAAAATTTAAATCTGAAAAGAACGATTTGTATTCTTATCACTGAATCTCTTATAGTTCAAAGCTTAGAATTGTTAAATTTTAGTATATTTTCACATATATTTGTTGTGCTCCTCATGAAAAATATTGGATTCAGTT
Source organism: Solanum chiquidenum (assembly GCA_029582725.1). NCBI lineage: Eukaryota > Viridiplantae > Streptophyta > Magnoliopsida > Solanales > Solanaceae > Solanum > Solanum chiquidenum. The sequence continues at coordinate 8,187 of JAJOOS010002281.1, forward strand.
GAACACGTTGGTCGTTGGCACTACCTTGTGTCCCCCTCTGATCACTTTTCACCAGAATAAGCATATAAATACAAACTAAATTGAACAATTCCTAGAGGTTACCAAGATAATCTTGAACATGCTAATAGGAAGACCAAAACTCAATTCCAGCAGCTAATAACATAGAAAATTGTCCCTTGAACGCGACATACTTTGTGTACCAGACTGCCCTTTAATAACATAAAAGGTAATTATTGAACAAGGATTTTATTTCAAGTGTATAAATGATTTGTTTGATATATTTGCATGGTCCAAACTAGTAACATACATGGAAGAAAATCCAAACACAATTTTTTTTTGAATGATTTTTTGATTAATCATCCATGCATATTCGAATTTAATGCAACAACATCAACATACGCTATGTAATCCCACAAGTGAGGTACGTCTGAGGAGGGTGCATGGCGTGTATGCAACTTTACCCCTATACCATGTGAAGGTAGAGAAACTGTTTCCGATACGTACATGAACAGATCTAATGTAATTAACATTTGAATTCATGGATGTACAAACATAATCTCTCATTAATAATCATTAGGATTATCCAAAATTTATCTTTATTTGTCCATTACAACATAGAAAATGCAAAACAAAAAGATTAAAAAAATATATTAAAAAACTGCAAATTCTTACCTGAAAAATTGTGAGGAAATAGATGAATATCCATTTGCACTTGTTTTCTTAACTTGTGTAGTATCTTGAAACTAAGGGGAAATTTCAGTTACTTTTTCTACCATGATATTCTATGGCTATTAGTCATCAATCATCATAAATATATTTCGCAGTAACGTATTAGACATTATTTTATCTATAAAATTCAACGGGCAAAATTGACAACGGACATATTTAATGGACCATAAAATGTTAATAACGTTTTATGAAGCAATAGTTAATCTATTGTTTTATATAATAATAAAGTAATAACGATTGAAAGCAATAATTGAATTAGGAGTAGTTAGTTATTAGTAACTAATTGGAAGGGTTGCATCCTTTCATAAATTTTGCGAATTTATTTAATTTTTAATTAGTAAAATAAATATATTATTTTAAAAAATATTTCAATAATTTAATTTTTAACTAAAGGAAATTGCTGAATCTTTTCGATTCGATTTGATAAGTGGATTAATATTGCACTTCAGAATGATGTAAAAGTTCTAGCCATTAAAGTATGTACAGTTTCATTGCCTATTTTCAAAATCTTGGCAGCAAAATCTTTAAGAGAATTGGTTCTCAAGGGTTGCACTTTCATGCCTGTTTCGTTATCTAGTGGTGTTGTCGCCCCAAAGTGTTATTCTTTGAAAAAGCTTTCTCTAAGTTTGGTTGAATTAGACGAAAGCATGTTTCAAATTCTACTTAATAGTTGTCTGATCCCTTGATTGACAGTTTCATCTTTGAGTATTGTTTGTGGATAGAAAAGATTGAGTTGTTGAATCTTCAAAAAATCAAGTCAGTTACCATTTCGACCCAAAGAAATTGTCCTATTAAAATCTGAGCACCAACTCTTGAGCACTTATCTTATTCTTGTCGTGTATTGGATCAATGGGATGTTGTTGACTGCCAGAATCTGAAATCTTTAAATCCATTGTATGTGCAGACATCTGATGAGCTGGAAATAAGCACCCTGACGAAGAGGAAGTGTAACATCCCGCTTTTTGAAAGAACTAGAATTAGAAAGAAGCCATTTTTTTTTTGGAAATAATCAAATTTGGAAAGTTTGATAAAGTTAAGTCAAGTATGAGTTTTGGGTCAACTTCAAACGACCATAACTCCTAGCTCAGGATGAGTTAGGTGTGCTACAAGATACCGTAGGAAATATCTTTGAATTATCTTTCCAACGTCGCCGAGTTTGCGCAATTTTGAGTTCGTATGAGGGAGATATGCCCATTTGAAGTTGGGTTGTCTAGATAAGGAAAGTCAAAACCAGATTTTTGAAGGGTACTTTGGTCTTTGCACTACCCAATTATTTAATTTTGTTTTTGGTAATCAAGTTGGGGTCTAAACTGATTTGGTTCAGTTTACGCTTCATAAAATTAAGTTAGGGTTTGAGAGAAGAGAAAAGAGGAGAAGAAGCAAGGATTCGTCGATTTCTTGAGGAATTGATCGCGGATTTCACCAAGGATTCAATCCTACGAGGTATGTGAGTTCACACAGAGTTGAGTTCGTTCACCCACGCGTCAAACATGTTTAATTCAGCGTGAATTCGTCCTAAAAAATTGAAAGTTTGAATGTTCTTGATGTGTGTTCTTGAATTTACTTTCGTTTTTGAATTGGGATGAGTTTGAGGAGTTTCTTGAGGTTATAGTGTTGTTTCTTTGAGTTGTTTGAGTTAGATTATTGTGTACATATACTGGGTACCTGAATCAAAAGAGAATTTGAGAAAAAGAATCGAATTTAGGCGAATTGGGGTTAGAAAATGAAGAAGGAACAAGTTGGGCAAATCTAGGTACCAGATCCGCGTCGCGGACCTGTTCCTCAGGATTGACAAAATTTTCTCTGCCTCGTGGAGTGGTCACGGACTGTTCTGCCTCAAAATTTATTTCGCAACCAAATATTTAAATGCATCTTCGCATCGCGGACATGCTTTCAGACAGTGATTTCTTGATCGTTTATCATGTTTAGCTATCTAAAAACACTCTTAAACGTCATGAGATATTTCCTATCACAAATCACAATCCCTGAATCCATAAATTCAAATTCAAGGAAAGTTAAGAGCCAAGTTAAGAGAAGTTCTTAGAGTCTTCCAAAAGTCTTTTACAAATGTTTTAACTTTATTTTAAGACTTAAGTTTTGAGTTGAGTAAAGAGTAAAAATTGAAGTTTCATTTCTTCAAAAGAGTATATCGGGACTATGTATTCCCAAAGAGTAAAATGTTTTCACATTTAAACAAGAAAGGAAACTTTGATTTCCATAGAGCTTTTGAGCTAGTTTTCAATAAAGAGTAATGCTTTCACAATTAAGCCAGAGAGGAAACTTTGTTTTTCAAGAGAGCCTTTGAGCTAAGTTTTTGAGCAATTATCTCAAACCACAGAAAGAAGTTATGTTTTTAAACATAAGAGCTAGTATCATATTTTGGGAGTAGTATTGAGCACCGATATGGGGGAGAGTTCAGACAATTCCCATCCCCCATAAACCATGTAGCCATCATGGGTAGAAAAGGGTCATACTTTTTAGATGATTCCTTAGTGCTTTTTAGCATAGACTAGTGGATCCACTTAGTAGTTAGGTTCTATGCCTTTGGCAAGGTATAAGACGGACCTGACAACGTGAGGCAAAATGATGTATCATCACAATAGCTCTTAAGTGATGGTTGTAGGTAAGAAAAACTCCCACAGAAGTATTTTGTATTATTATATACACAGAGTTACTTGTATTTTTATATACATTCAGAGTTTATGTTGTATCTTTGCATACATACAGAGTTACTATTGTATTTCTAAATACACATAGTTGTTGTCGATGTTTTAAAAAGCTTTTCTTTATATTGCACTTGTTTATACTGCTCTCTATTGAAATGAGTTCATTTCAGTTGAGTTGAGTCAAGACTAGGTTTATTTTTTCAGTTCCTTTTAAGCTTATGTCTTGTTTTAGATTTCCTTTCGCATGCTCGTACATTTAATGTACTAATGCCAGTTGGCCTGCATCTTTTTATGATGCAGATTCAGGTAACCAGGATCAACATCCAGCGCATCGTTGATCCAGTTGAGCTTCAGAGTTGTTGGTGAGCCTCCTTGCTTCCGAAGGATCCCCTTTTTCATTACTTTATCATTTGAGTTCATTAGGATGTCGTGGGTCTTGTCCCGACGCCCATCTCAGTTGTTAGAGACATCATAGACAGTAGTTGATGTTAGTTCTTGAGTCTTTCCATTCCTGTTTTGATGATTGAGACTTGAGTGTCATTTTGGCTAGGGAATGTTTTTTATATATTCTAAGTTATTTATTGAGCAGTTCAGTTTACTTTTTAAAGTATTTTATCATGAGTAAGTCTTCCACTAAGAGTTAAGTCAGGCCAAGGGTTTGCTTGGGACCATCAATGGTTCTTGAGTGCCAGTCCCGCCCAGGGTGTAGACTCGGGGCGTGACAGGAAGAAAGTCTATTTTTTATTAGATTGGCGATGCAGTTAATTAATCATTTCAAAAGTATATTAATATGTTTGTCAGTATAGATTCTTTTTTCTTTTATCATGATGCTCTAGAATATCATTTGTTACTCCCGAACCATAGAAAGTTTATCCTTGAGGGATGTTGATATTACTGATTTCTACTTTCTGTTGATATAATTCTATAATATTAAGCAAACCATCACAAGGAGCTAAACGCTTTGCTCTTTCTCAGCTTTTGAAGTTGACGCATTAACAACGTAACAGTGCCATACCTTGAACCAATTAATGCTGAAATGAGTGAAAAGACCACATGTTAAAGGTATAATTTGGGTTCTGCTCACATCTTATGTTAATATTAGATGTATAGATTCTTTAGCATCCATTGTTTTATGTTCTCAGTTAAATCCTCGTTGGCTCCAAGAGGTTGTTAATATTTGGGCATTCTCTGTCATACTTGCTACCTTGCACCGATACAAGTATCAAAAAAACATTTCAAATAACACAAGGAATAGAACAAGATATCGAATAACCATGTCTCCAAAAATTAGACAGATATATAGATGGAAAGGGATCACTTTTTTTTTGAAAATGTCAAAGAATAGAATAATTTGGAGTTAAGAAAATGGTGTATAAAATATGTCAACATTCTCTACACTTTTTGAGTATCATGTATCCACTACAAAACTTATCACAGTTGGCTTAACAAACTAGCAATTGTGGGGTTTGTTGTTCTTGAATATAGGAAGTTAATGAGCATTAATTCTATATTTACTATGATTCATGCCATCTATAATATTTGTATGGGACACACGTGCCCAAAACCTAGTAAACTAAATATAGATGATATAATAATTTGTGGTCTCTTAACAATATCGTAGACAGTAAACAAATTGTTCTTATATGAATAAAAAAAGTATAGTGTGTTACATCCACGGGGTGATCCGTTATCGGGTTACAACAGTCAGGTTTATCACAAAATTACCTCGAACTACACGCACCCAACAACTTCCAAACACTCTACAGCGAAGCCATCGAAAATACGAAGTTTCCGCACTTCGAATCGCCTAATTCGGTTGAGAGATGAGAGAGTTATGAGGATTTTAAGTTTGGAAAAGGGTTGTTGATTAGGCGTTATCGCTGCTTGCTTCACTTCTGTATCTTCTCCCTCTAATTTTATGGTTTCAACGCATTCTCGAAGGTTCGGTGCATCACTAGAGGCGTGGGATTGAGATAGTATAGGCTTGGAACCTTTTCTGTGATTTTTTAGAGTAGACGGCGTTCCATGGTGGCTGTTGTTGGATTGGATCCTATTGGAGATACCATCACCCCCGGGGTCGTTCTTTCTAGTTGGGCTGGGAACGTATCACTAGCTGGGTAGACTCAGTGATTTCGGCGATCACCCCCGGGCCTCTCTTTTTACTTGGGCTGGGAGTGTGCTGCTGGCTGGGTGTCCCCAGGTCACTCTTTCTAGCTAGGTTGGGAGCTGACTACATGGTAGGACAACTCGCGATATCTACCTCACTCACGGGTCCCTCTTTCTAGTTGGGCTGGGAGTTGATTGTTTCGTTGGGTGCCCCCTAAGGTCACCCTTTCTAGCTGGGCTGGGAGTGCACTGCTGGCTGGGTGGAGTCTGATGGATTATCTTGGTTACTTTGGGGTGGGAGCCCGGTTTTCTTCTTTCTCAATAGACTTAGCTATTTTGTGTACCTGTCGAGTTTATGGGGGTTCGTTCAGGTTTTATTTAAACTTGCACACGAGTGTACCTTCTGGATTATGGGGGTCCAATTAGGTTTAGTTTAGTTGTACTTAGTTTATTTCTGGTATGATCGTGTTCTTCTTTTTCATATCCATTTTGACCTCTCTGTGTCCAGATTCTATCCGTTCTTATTGTTTTTACCCTTTTTGCTCAGTCTGCCTTTGATGCCTACTGAGTACATGTTGTGTTGGTACTCATGCTACGCTCTACATCTATTTCGTGATGCATGTCCCAGTACCAGCTACCAGCGGTGATTAGTTCCAACCTTCTTTTACAGCTATGATTCGGAGACGAGGGCGAGCACTTGGCGTTTTGGATTTGTCTTGTCTCCTTCTTTTGTTTTAGCTAGTCTTGTTGCCTTTGAGACACGCTCTATTGTGGTCCACTTTTGGGACTTGTACTCTTTATTAGATAGCTCTGTACTAGTGACTTCCAGGTTCTGGGAGGAATTTCAGTAGATATTTATTTTGGTTTGTTTCCGCCTTGTTGTCCTTGTTCAGATTATTATTTTCGCTAGTTTCTGCCCTTACGCTCATTACTTGATGTTCTGGGTTATGGGTTGGCTTACCTACTGGTAAGGTATAGTAGGTGCCATCATGACTCGAGAAATTGGGTCGTGACAAATGTGTTTGGTGTGCTCATGAAATCTTTGATTTTTTAATCAAATGAATAGCACTTTGACTATCACATCTTAGAATTGATTCCAGCTGAACCGAACTCAATTCTGCCACCAAACCTTTCAACCATACAGCCTCTTTCACTGCTTCTGTTGCTGCCATATATTCTGCCTCTGTTGTAGACATAGCGACAATCGACTGTAAGGTCAATTTCCAACTAACGGCACTACCGACGAGAGTAAAAATGTATCTGGTTAATGACCTCCTTCTATTAAGATCCCCTGCATAGTCAGAATCTACATAACCGAAAACTGAAATATCTTCACTTTTCCGAAAGGTCAGACCACCATCAGGAGCTCATTTAAGATATCTCAATATCCACTTCACATATTCCCAATGCCTTTTTCCTGGATTTATCATGTACCTGCTCACCACACTGATAGATTGAGCAATATATGGACGTGTGCACACCATAACATACATAATGCTTCCAACTGCGCTCGTATAAGGAACCTTTAACATATGTTCCACCTCATCGATAGACTGGGGCATTTGTAACTCTGAAAGCTTGAAATGAGAAGCTAACGGTGTACTTACAGGCTTACTCATATGCATATTGAATCTCTCAAGAACCTTTTCGATGTACCTCTTTTGAGAAAGATGTGCAATACCGTCTCCCAAATCCTTCATGTCAAAATCCTTGCTCAACAGTTTCTTCAAAATATTTAGCTATGTGATGTTGTTAGAAGCAATAATCATATCATCAACATACAACAATAGATAAATCATAGAGTTACCAGCTACACAACTATCAAATGCACTCCTCGAGAATCCATGTATAGTCATGAATGCATCAAACCTTTTATACCACTGTCTAGGGGATTGCTTCAAACCATACAAAAACTTCTTCAGTTGGCATACATGATCTTTTTTTCCTTCAGCTAAGAAACCTTCAGGCGAATCCATATAGATTGTCTCTTCTAGATCACCATGTAAGAAAGCAGTTTTGACATCAAGTTGTTGAAGCTCTAAATCAAATTGTGCAACCAATGCTAGTAGCATGCGAATTGAGCTATGTTTCACGACTGTAGAGAAGATCTCGTTGTAGCCAATTCCCTCCTTCTGTTGATACCCTTTGCAACTAATCTCGCCTTGAACCTAGCATCTTCCACTTCTGGAATACCCTCTTTCTTTCTGTAGACCCATTTGCATCCAACTGTCCTTTTCCCCTTTGGCCTTTTAACCAAGACCCATGTCTCATTTTTGTGAAGAGACTCTATCTCTTCCATCATGGCTAACTGCCATTGTGCAGCATCCTTGCAGGAAGTTGCTTCAATATACGAAGAGGGCTCGAGATCATTAATCTCTTCTTCTGCAGCTACGAACGCATGTGCAATCAGATTTTCTTGCTCTATAAGACGTTTCGGTTTCCGTATCTACCTTTTGTACCTTCCCTTCGCAATTGTGTATGGTTTATTAACAACAAGTTCTTTAAGATTTGCATCTTTTAACTCATCAACTTGAGTCTCTTGATCCCTTTCCTTGGTAAGCTCTACCTGCTGATTGTTCTCGTTTCTTGATAACTCCACGGAAACTTTACGAGGATCAAGTATAGATGACTCATCAAAGGTAACATCTCTACTAACTACAAATTTGAGTAAAGACAAACACCAAATTTTGTACCATTTTACTCCATCTACATACCCTACGAATATGGCTTTTTTAGCCCTTGGTTCAAGCTTTCCTTCATTAACATGATAATAAGCTGGACACCCAAATATTCGCAAGTATGAATAGTTAGAGGGTTCACCTGACCATACCCCATTCGGAGTCTTAAAGTCAATCGCTGATGTCGGAGATCTATTGACAATATGAGAAGCAGTATGAACTGCTTCAGCCCAAAATATTTTGGACATTTTGTCTTGTAAGAACATACAATGAGCCTTCTCAAGAAGAGTTTTGTTCATTCTTTCGACAACTCCATTCTAATGTGGTGTGTGCCTGACCGTCTTATGTCTTGCGATCCCATGAACCTTGCAGAAATCATTGAACTAGGGGTGTGCATCGGTCGGTTTGGTTCGGTTTTACATATTATCGGTTCGGTTTATCAGTTTTCGGTTTTAAAATATGCTAACCCAATAACAAACCAATAAGAATTTTTTTATCGGTTTTTTATCGTTATCGGTTCGATTTTCGGTTAACCCAATAAGAAAATGTCCATAAAATAATATATAATAGTACATAGGCTATAATTACATGTTACCGCCAAAACATAATACAAAACTTCGGATGTTAACCAAATTACTAACATTCACAAACTTGCAAAAACTACCGCCTACAATTACGAACTAAAACTAATACTAAAATAAAATAGTTCAACGAGACAATCTTGAACAGTTACTTGATCCACCAGATAATCAACAAAATTCTCACCAAGTTCCTAACCAAGACAATCACCAAGCCTGAAAAAGAAAAAGACAACCATCAGTTTAATAAACTATTACAGTAGCATTTTTACATTTAATGACAAAATGCTTTTGAAATCTAGATTGAACTCACTTTAATGATGAACATATTTAATGAAATAGGCTCCATAAATGAATAACATCCATCATCAAATGAACATGGTAAGATGTAGACTATTGGGCACAATCACTAAATTAACAATTCCATTTTTATTAGCAACTAATCCATTTATAGTATCATCATGTCCCTTAATTGACTCCAAACACTTCTAATTAGTAAATATGTATTGAGCAAGTTAAGCTTAACAATATGCAATATTTGGCCTCATATATTTTCTTGACAGAAAGTTTATACATTGAAAACCAAGTAAATACATGACTTAGAGCAACTTGTAGCTAGAATGGCTTACCAAATGTCCAGATCCAAGTGCAAAAAAGAAAGAGTTTCAACTCCACATTAATCATCAAGAATGCTAGTATTAGCCAAATCTATAGAGAATTTATGTTAATCAACCAAAAAAATGTTAATGACTATTTACAATAACAATTAAAACTATTATAATTAAAATATCCTTACCTTGTTCGAGCTGTTCGAGGACATCTATATCTTCCTCAACACTTACTGGTCGTGATTCACTTCTAATCCAATCTTGAAGGCACACTAGAGTTTGCACCAATTTAGGAGTTAATGAACTCCTAAATGAATCCAAGATACGTCCACCAGTACTAAACGTACACTCGGATGCCACACTTGAAATAGGAATAGCTAACACATCCCGAGCCATCTCAGCAAGAACGGGAAATTTAGGTGAGTTTATTTTCCACCAAGACAAGATGTTGAAGTTCTTGCTTTCAACTTCATTTTCTTCAGCAAGATATTTTTGCAATTCTGTTTTGACAGTTGTTGTATTTTCAGCTTTATGTTTCATTAGATCACCCATGAATGTCCCTAAAGATCCTATCGATTGGACACTACTACCTGAACTTGAAAGCAGTGAACTAGAATTTTCAAATGAAGAACTAGATAAAGATGAAGAGTGTTGACTACCTTTATCTTTAGAAAGGGACTTTACATATACACCAAACAACAAATCCATGTAGTCTCTAACTCCGTTCTCTAAAATTGGACCTTCTTTCCCAAACATCATTTGAAGTGCAAAGCCAACTGAAACAAACTTGTGACGAGGATCCAAAACGCAAGAAATAAAAATCATTTTGTTCATCTTCTTTGGAGAACCCCAATACTTATCAAATTTTTCTCTCATATTCGAAGCAATTTTACCCAAAAGATCATCATTTTCTTCTTCACTCGATATCAATTGTTTCAAATAACAAGAAACCTCACAAATTTTAAGAAAATGTGAGTTTGTTGTGACGTAGTGTGATCCAGATACTTCTCTGGTAAGATCATAAAAAATTTGAAGAAAATTAGCAATTTTTCTTACATTGTCCCAGTCATCACTCAAAAGGGCACCAACAACGCTTCCATCTTCATCCTCAACAAACTGAAGGTAATGTAACAAGCCAATATCACGAGCAGCATAACTAGAAAACACATTTTCAAACTCAATAGCCCTATTTAACATCAAGTATGTGGAGTTCTATCTCGTAGAAACATCCAAACATAAAGATTTTTTACAATTAATATCAACATCTTCACAACATTCTTGGAACCTCTTACACCTCGCAGGAGATAGCCTTATGTATTTAACTGCTTTTCTAACCCGTTCAATAGACAAGCAGACACCTTCAAAGCATCTTGAACAACAAGATTTAGAATATGCGCCATACACCTCACATGAAGGTGTTCTCCATTCATGAAATTGATCCCCCGTTTAGTGAATATCTTAGACAACTCTTTCACAGTCACGTCATTCGAACTAGCATTATCGACTGTGATGGTAAATATTTTATCTAAGCCCCAATCACGCAAACACTTAATAATTTCATTAGCCATATCTTCACCTTTATGGCTGGAAATTGGATAGAAGTTGATTATCCTCTTATGCATAATCCATTCATTATTGATCCAATGTGCAGTGATACACATATAATTAATTTGTTGCAAAGAGGTCCAAGTATCAGTTGTCAGACATACTCTTTGTCGTGCTTCTCCGAAAAATATCTTCAACTTTTGCTTCTCTTTATCAAAAAGTTTAAAACAATCACGTGTCACAGTGGTACGAGAAGGAATCTTAAAACGAGGTTGCGCTACTTTCATAAATTTTCTAAAACCTTTTTTCTCGACAAACTTGAAAGGTAGTTCATCCACAATTACCATGCGGCATAAAGCTCTCCTACATTGTTCTTGCTCAAATTTCCAGGAAACAACAACCACATCACTCGTATTCCCTCCCTGAACAGATTGAAAGCCTATTTGAGTTTGACTTTTATCAACACTTTTAAGCATCTTTGTACATGTTAACATATGAGTAAGCATTGCCTTTGTACCATTTTTAACTGAATCATCAAAACAATCTTGACCGCAATGCTTACACTTTGATTTCTTATTTCCTTCTTCATCAACAAATGATCCAAAATGATTCCATGCTCGAGACATTTTCTTTCTTTCTTTTGTAACCTTTGGCTGAACAGATTGTGTTTGATGCATAACATTTGAATTAATACTTTCATCACCCAAGACCACCACCTCATCAGTTGAAATATTTTCAGTCATATGTATGTCTCTGTAAAATATGATTTAGACAATAATGACTAATCAAGCAACAATAATGAAATAATTTCAAGGTAAACTAAAGAGAAACTAAAGAGATATCTTAAATGAGGTCTTCAACATTACTGAAAAGGAAAACGAATTCTTATGAAAAATAACCAAACGCTTACCAAATTTAACCTAAATTAGCGTAAGAAGGAGACAAGAAAGGAGATGAAAGGCTTGAAGAAGAGGGATTTTGAATCAAGTACAAGGAAATTCGAGGAAAGGTGTGCAGAGCAAAAGGAAGCCAAGAGAAGGATGGTAATGTTGGAATAGGAGAAGATTTTGAGTATTAATAGTAGTACTATATCATTAATTCATTTGACGAGTTTTAGTTAGTACGTACTCCCCTTTTGTGTATTCAAAATGATTGATATATATAATAGTAGATTTATAATTTCACAAATGTTGTTGGGTCTCATGCTCTGTTATTCACTACTTGCTCTAGGTTACTAATTAAAACTAGGATCTTGTTACTCTTGCTTCTGATCAATTTACTAGTTAAGAGGTAATATTGCTCAATTTGCAAAGTGTACTACTAATGGAACTTGAAAAACTACATACTGTATTGTTCAAAGAAAGATCAAACTACTGAGATGTACTTTTTACACTACTTGAATAAAAGATGGATTCAGAACCTCAATATTTCTATTTTATTGCTAAAATAGGTCAAAAAGTAACAGCCAGCAGGGTGTCAACCTTGTTTATCAGAACAAGTTCCAAGATATCAGAGAAGTTCTCCATCTAAATTATTTAAGAGCGAGATCATTTTTTTGAGAAATTGAGTATGGAGAAATAAGAAAAGCATAGATTACAGAAGAAGAAAATTATACAAGGACAGATATTAGAGAAGAAGAGATTAGAAAAGGGTAGAAAATCATCACCGTCGCCTAGCCCTTACTATCGTCATTGTTGCGAACCCTCCTTGGAAACTTGTTGGTTGTTGCCTCCACCGTTGGCTCGTTCCTAACCCTAATTTTACTCTCTAGATTTAGAGTAAAAACTAAAAAGTAAAGACTAAGCGCCAAGCGGCAAGTACTAACTACTAAGTAGGATACTGAAAATCTAATATAGAATCTACTTATGTATTAAATTATTTATATTTAATATTTAGGAAGGGTAAAGTAGTAAATAACTATCATCTTATTTGGTAATCGGTTTACCCAATAACCCAATAGGAAAAACCGAAACCGAACCAATAACCCAATAATTTTTTTTTATAAACCCATTAAAAACCCAATAACCCAATAACAATAACCCAATAACATTTTATCGGTTCGGTTTATTGGTCGGTTCGGTTTTTGCACACCCCTACATTGAACTCTTCACTGCAAAACTCCAAGTCATTGTTTGTGCGAAGATACTTGATTTTTCTCTCCATTTGATTTTCAACCAAAATCTTCCACTCTTTAAATGCTTCAAAAGCATCACCTTTTGCTTTCAAGAAACGCACCCAAACCTTTCATGAAAAATCATCAACGAATGTGAGAAGATACCTCTTTCCTCCCTTTCGCTGGAAGCCCATAAATCTGAATGGATGTAGTCTAGCACCCCTCCCGTCTTGTGCTTGCCAGTGCTGAAGCTGACCTTTTTCTGTTTTTCTAAGACACAATGTTCACAAAATTCAAGTGTGTTGATCTTCTCACCATTTAAAAGGTTGCGGTTGCTCAATATCTCCAGTCCTCGTGCGCTCATATGACCTAGTCTCATATGCCATAATTTTGCCTTGTCATCATTAGATATATAACTGCACTGTAGATGCATTTAGTGAGTCAATAATGGTGTTTCCTGCAAGTGTGTAGAGACCATCCTCCAGCTTGGCCTTCAGCATGACTAAAGACCCTTTAGTCACTTTCATAGTTCCTCATTCACTCATGTACTTGTAGCATTGTTTAACCAAAGTATCCAGGGAGATCAAATTCATCTTCAGATCAGGAACATGACAGACTTCTGTAATAGTCCTCACGATTCCATCATGGCAGCGAACACGAACTGAACCAATGCCAACTATTTTACAAGTTGCATTATTAACCATTCATATGGTTCCTCCATTTGTTTCATAGCTGCTGAACCAATTTCTTCGAAATGTCATATGCAGAGTACAACCAGAGTCTAAGACCCATTTGTTGTCATAGACTCTACTATTGCATGATGTTAGTACATAATCATCATCAGAATCATGTATTTTCTCAACAATGGATGCACTCGCCTTTTCTTTGGACTTTGATATACGACAATCTCGTTCAAAGTGCCCCTTCATGTGACAGCCCCAACATTCTGCATTCTTCTTGTTCACACGAGACTTTGATTTGTACTTCGATTTGCTTCTTCCTTGTTGGCTAGTACGACCTCTCACAAAGAGCCCACTAGCTTCATCACTTTTGTCTCCTTCAAAATGCACCCGCACATCACAAGAGTTAAGTTCTTGCCACATTTGCTCAAGAGTGATAGGTTGTTTGCTATACATCATTGAGTTCTCAATATCACACTATTTTGAAGTCAATGAAAATAGCAAAGCGCATGCAAGCGTCTCCTCATCCTTTTTAATTCCAGCAGTCTGTAAGTCCATCACAAGTTTATTGAACGCATCTACAACAAAGTACCTGAATCCATCTTAAATGTGTGAAGATGTTGTTGTAACAACATCCTTGTTGTCACTGACCGGTCCTGGTAAAGCCCTTCCAGCCTTTCCCACAATTCTTTGGTCGTCTTCTCGGTACTTGTACTCACTTCACAAAGTACATTAGGTGCAAGAGACAGTTGGATTACACTCAATGCATCTCCTTCCATCTTTTCCTTGTCGGAATTTGATGTCTTATCGGGGTACTTTCCGTCAATAGCATGGATTAAACCTTTCATTCGCAGTAATGCCATCATCTGGATCTTCCAGATATTGAAGTTGTTTTGCCCACTAAATCTATCAATTTCAAACTTCATGGAACTCATCGTTACTTGGTCTTCCTCTTCTACTACAATGGATTTGTAACTACAGAAAACCAAAGTAATTTTTTTCTGATGTGGAAGTTCAGACTGTGCTGCAACCACAGAGCATACTCAGACAGAACCTTGATTCTGATACCAATTGTTAGCGGAAACGTGAAAATAAAGAACAAGGAAGAACAACAATATTTAACGTGGTTCAGATCAAAATGATCCTATGTCCACCAAAGAACAACTGCGCCAATATTTATTTCACTCTACAAAGAATACAAGTGAAATACTGCAAGAGAGAACATCAAATGTCTTAGAAGGTGAGAAGGAAAGTGAGAGGATGTCCTGGAAATGAATTAAGAACTACCTATTTATAGGAATGAATTATTCCTATTGATGTCATCAATGACATCACTATGTGTCAAAAAATATCAAGGTTAAACATGGGAAACAATTTTATGGTTTACCTAAATTTCACCTACCAAGATACTATCTTGACTTTTTATTTTGTACTAATTATCTTTCTACCAAATCTTCATATTAATTCATCTTCCATTGAGTTTAATTCCACAAGGACCAAACCAACTCTTTCACTCTTCATGCTCAAATTCTGCTTGACATATGACATAAATCTCTTCAGTTTCTGTGGGATTTTTTACTCCATCTTTAGGCCCAAGAACACGATTTTTATGCCATTGTAAGGACTGAGGTTGTTTTCAAGTTGAATAGTTACCTATTTTTATGCCTTTCAATTGTTCTTCTTTTTCAGGATACATATGACTCTGAAAAGCCTTCATGGAACCCTTTAAACGTTGTTTTGCCATCACTGCTTCCATTATTTCAAAGGGAAGTACCGCTTAATATTGACCTACTGTTAGCGTCAAAATGACTGATCCATCTGAGACAAAGGACATCCAGGTTGACTGACTGTTAGCGTCAAAATGACTGATCCATCTGAGACAAAGGACATCCAGGTTGACTGACTGTTAGCGTCAAAATGGTTGATCCATCTGAGATAAAGGACATCCAGGATCCGCAATAGCCCATGAGCAAAGACATTTAGACATGTAAATTCATAAACAAATTTAACTGTCATGATATTAATCCATCAACATTCTTAGCATCCAATAAAACTTTGTTCATGCAATGTTTCGATTTGGCTTAAAATGACCTTTGTTATGAAAAAACTATGGAGTATGAAAGCAATTCCACCACATTGAATGAACGTAATGACTGAGAATTTTGGTACCTTGTCAATTTATTTGTGTGTAATCATTTCGTTTTATTATTAAAGAAGAAAGATGTGGTGCAGCAAGAGAAATTCCCTGTTTTAATCGAAGTTAAAGAATGAGTTCCTCTATAGTTTGTAATAGCATAGAATCAGTCCAAACTATTATTCAAATCACTTAAAAGCAACTAGTATTCCCATTTTTCGCAAACATAGACTACAACTACAAACTAGAACAACAAGTACGACTACATTACGACTATCCCATAGTTTGACAAAACATTACAATAAAAAAGTATCCATTAATTGTTATCCCCGAAGAACTTTCTTCCCGCTGGACTGTGATATGAAATTTATTATCCATTATATCACTTCGCAACTTACATATCTTGATGTCATCCCCTGTTTCAGATGATGTTTGTTAGTAAACAAATACCAACCATAAAAGATATATGGCCCATCATTTCGGTGGACTATTTCCATTTGCCATTCTTGATTAAACTCATCAATCATCACCAAGACGGAAGGTAGAGCAACGAGGGGATTCATATTTACTGTCGGTGTGTGAATGCTTTCACATGCTTCCATAACCACCCGCAATCCCTTCCCCAGGCATTCAGGTCGGCATCTTCTAACTTTTTGCAGAACACAACTTCAAATCCCCTGCATATAGAAAAAAAGATTAGTAACATATCTTGTTTCGACATAGATCACAAAGTTAAGAAAATATAGAAAGGTGAATGATGTATTGTTCTCTATTCATAACTTTTAGGGTGCTATATTCATCTTGGCACAAAGTGTTTTGAAGGAGGTGGATCAAAGGTGTAGGAAGTTTCTGGGGAGGCACGTAGGAAAGGAAGAAGGTCAATCTGGTAGCATGAGACACGTTTTGTGTACCCAAGTGCAATGAAGGGCTGAACATAATTAGGGGATACAGGATTTGGAACTTTATTTCTGTGGGAAAACTGTTATGCAACTGGTGGTGCATAAGGATTCTCTATGGGCTAAGTGGGTGCATGGTATTTCATACATCAGATGATAATGCCAACGAAAGAAATGAATTGAACAAACTCAAAGCAGAATAACCATGCACATGAAAAAGGTACATTCTTTTGGAAGCAGAAAGCCAGACTAAAGTGGATTTTAGAAAGGAGACAAAATATTTCAAAATATGATCAAAAGTAGAAGGAAGAGACTATATATTCATAGAATCAAATGTGAAGACAAACAGTGGATAAAGGGAGAGGATAATAATCACAAAAATTGTTATTGCCTATTATGAGATTTTTCTCTCTCATGAGTTCATTGAAAATATTTCTAAGATGATCATGGAATGAAGGAAAAGACTACATATTGGCACCGACATTTATCAGATGATCAAAGATAGAATAAAAAGACTAAATATTCATAGTATCAAAGATGATCACAACTATGACAACATTGGCCCTGAGATATACTAGAGATCTAAATGGTAAAGAGCTTAGTAAATTCATGTCTTATCCTAATTCCTAAGGCTGGTTAAATACTGCAAAGAAAGCACCTAGTTACTGTTCTCAATAATGTAATAGCTAGTGCTTCAAACTTTTCAAAAAGCAAATAAAGATATATGCATCTAGAATGGTCATCAATGAATGAGATAAAACATCTCTAACCTTTAAAACATGAAGGAGTAAATGGTCCATATTATCATGTTTATGTCCTTCCCCAAGCGGTGCGTTATTTACCAATGTTTTACAAATTACAACTTCAACTACCTGACATATTAATTAATATGAAACAAAAGATTACTAGCATATTTATCAAATAAGATCGTAGAAATTACATATTTGAGAACTAAATGATTAGGAATTTTAACTTGTAAGACATTGCGAAACAACTAGAACTTCATGCGAAATCTAATAATTACAAAATATGATGATGATAAATTAGATGTAAAGAAAAACTATAAAAAGATGCTATGATATTATTTGACTTACCAGGCATAATAAAATATGAAACCTAAAGCCAATTAATATATATATATATATATATAATAGGTTTGTTTATTCTTATAAATTCTTAAAATACATGATAGTCAATTATAATTTGATAATTATTTATTATTATTATTTTGCAATTGACAGTATAATATTTCTTGTAATAATTTGTAAGATATGAATAGACATATATAAATGATTGTACGGTATATAACACTACAAATATTTATATCTTATCTAAGTTTTTATTGATTATAGTTTTGAGAAAATTTTCAATTGAATGAAATATTACACAAACTATCAAATTATTCTAAAAGTAGCAAAAGTATTTAAAAATAGAATTAGACTTCCTAATTGAGTATGCTAAGTAGAGTATCATTTTTACTTATATAATATTTAGTATTACGTTAGTTAAAAATTGTGTATTAAATTATCAATATTGTAGTGGTTGTTACACTTTAGAAGACATTCAAAGTTAAGATAATGTCTTTTTAAATTTAATTATTTGATAATATAATTTGTTTGAGCTTGAAATGTCTAAGAAGACACCTCAAAGAATTGTAGAAATCTTACAAACTCAATGTTAAAATATAATTGATTCAAATTGAAATAAATTAAACAAATTAAGAAGTGGAAAGTAACTACAAATTTAATTTCCTACCTCAAAGAATTGAAGAAATCTTACAAACTCAATGTTAAATATTAATTGAAATAAATTAAACAAATTAAGAAGTGGAAAGTAACTACAAATTTAATTTCCTACAACTTTTAATTTATAATTACATCAATTATATTTAAAGAGAATAATAAAAAATTAAAAATATGTTCTTAATATTTGGTAAAAGATTAACAACAAACTATTAAACAAATCAATTAACATTGAATAATTTTGAGACCTTATTTTTCAAGGGTCTAAAGTCATTGATTTAGTGACTTTAGGTTTGAGCTGCCCATTTGACTTGAGAAACTAATATAAAGAAATTATTAAAATTATCGAGATAATAATCTCCTCTTAAGCAAAATTCTCTAAAGGCATAATTCATAAATATGTCATTTAACTTGGCCTCATTGCACATTTATGCTCTCTAATTTTGTGTGTGCACAAGTAGACACTTAAGCTTGTATAAAATTGAACAAGGAGACGCATGAGTTCTATGTGACATAATACACGTATAACACAAATTATCATGTAGGATGTCATCTAGAACATGTGTGTCTATTTGCTCAACTTTATACAAGCTTAAGTGTCTGTTTGTGCACACTCAAAGATGAAAGATATAAATGCAAGTTGAGGTCAAGTTAAATGACATATTTATGTAGTATATAAAAAAATCTTTTAGAAGTAATACACAATGTGATAATAGAATTCTGATAAAGTAGAAAATTTAGAGCAAAATCTAACAGAAAATGTCATGAGGCGTAAGCCCCGTCAATTTGGACGTACTTTTTTTTTGGTGCGCTAAGCTCGTGCAGCAGTGCAACGCATGGACAATGCGCGAGAGCCCAAGTAGAAAGCTATCTTAATCAAAGGCGAATTCAGGATTTCAAAAAGACGGGTGCATCATTGTCAGGGGCGACTCTACCCTATAAGAAAAAGGCAACCATTTTAGGCCCACAAATTTGAGGGCCTCATTTAATTTAGCAATAATAGATTATAGATTTTTCATAAGAAAACTATTAAATACGATTTTCGGAAAAAAATAATATTAAAAGAAAAATTATTAGAAGTTTGATAAATCTTGAGTATTATGTCACAAGAAAAATTAAATGCATTTTTTATATGAATTATTGATTGAAAAAGAATTATTAAAAGAAACCATTTATAAAAAAAAAAATGCAATTTCGCATCTCAAGAAATTTAAAAAGTACACTTTATAAAAAAGAAAATGATTTTTTTTTCAAAAAAATAACAAACAATGGTACTTTTTAATTGATTTTAAAAAGAGGTCCTCTCTAGGAATCGAACCCTCAACCTCACAATCAAAAACCAACCCTTGAACCAGTGAGCCATCCAATCATTTGTGAGCATGGGTTCATTTATTTAA